>JARQOC010000223.1:0-111814 GCA_033576535.1 Allobates femoralis
CAACAGACAACCCTGGCACACAGACACCACTAATAATCTGCGGCGAGCGGCTAGGTTGCAGAGCGGCGCTGGAAGAAAACACTCACAGGAAGCTTTCACACAAGCACTTCTCACATTCAAGTCAGCACTCCCACCACTAAACAGAATTACTTCATTACCCTCATATCCTCTTTGTCCCACAACCCCAGGCAGTTATTCAGCACATTTAACTCCCTCCTCCGCCGCCCACTGCCCCTCCTACTTCCCATATCTCTGCAGAAGACTTTGCAACACACTTCACCAACAAGATCGACCAGATCAGACAAGTCTTCGCTACCAAACCACCACAATCCCGATGTATACCGGATCACTCTCCACCCCCACTAACCCTCCTCCCCTTCATCACAGAAGGAGAACTTGCACACCTCCTCTCCAGATCACACCTCACCACTTGTGCTCTGGACCCTATCCCATCCCACCTCCTCCCCAACCTCACCACCACACTTATCCCAGCCCTACCCCACCTCTTCAACCTATCACTAACCTCTGGTACCTTTTCTTCTGCTTTCAAACATGCAACAATTACACCTGTCTTAAAGAAGCCATCCCTTGACCCCAACTCTACATCCAGCTACCGCCCCATATCGCTGCTCCCGTTCGCTTCCAAACTTCTCGAAAAGCATGTCCACCTGTTCCTCTCATCCAACCCCTCTTTGACGTCCTTCAATCGGCATCCGCCCTCCACCACTCTACTGAAACTGCCCTGACCAAAATTACTAACGACTTACTCATGGCCAAAGCTAACAGACAATTCTCTCGTCCTCCTGCTTTTAGACCCGTCCTCTGCATTCGACACAGTTGACCACTGCTTCCTACTAACAGATCCTCTCTTCCATTGGCATCACTGACCTTGTCCTCTTATGGATCTCTCCTACCTTTCCAACCGCACATTTAGTGTCTCCCACTCCCACATGACCTCCTCGCCCCATCCTCTCTATGTTGGGTCCCTCAAGGATCTGTCCTCGGGCCCCTCTTTTTTTCAATCCTCCTTTTTACCAAGCACACACCAGGCCATGTTATCCGCTGTTTTTGGGGTGACAGACTGGCTTCTGCTGTCCACAATACCCCTCTTAAAAATAAGGTTTTTGCCCTCCACAAAGCAGTAGTCCAAACATTTGCTACAGCTTTCTACCAAGCACACACCAAGTTTGACGGCCATCCGCTGTGAGGCTGAGCTGCTGGTAAGGCAGCACCCCAAGAATCCCGAGACCCTTAACCCCTATACAGGGATCTGGAATTACAGCGGAGCCCAGGGGTAGCTGCCTATTATGAGCAGCGGAGCAGGAAGGTCGCCAGGAAGGGAAAAGTCAGGACCCGAAAAACGTAGTCAGGAATCCGAGTCAAAACCAAGAGGGAAGTTAAGGTTAAAAATTGTCAGACTGTAGCAAAGTTTTAAAAATCCAGGCAAAAGTCAAAGTCAAAACCGAGAGGGCAGCTAAGGTACAAAATCGTCAGGCCGTAGCTGAGTCGAAAATCCAGGCAAAGGTCAGAGTCAAAACCAAACACACACTATATCACTGGGGAACCAAGACTATATCTGGCGGCCTGCAAGACAGGCTCCAAGGTATTTGAAGGGCGCGGCTACCTCCCATAGGCTGGAGCTCACAGCTTGATGATCTCATCCAGGACCGACCCTAGAACCAGGCCAGACGGTGATGCACGACTGGCACCAACCACCCCACTTCTGACAGAAGAACGAAGGCTGCGCCTATCAGATGCCTCTGCAGGACCTGCTCTCCTGCAACCAACATCACCCAGAGAGAAATATGGCGGTGTCCAGCGACAGAGGCAGACGTCGAAGGAGCAGGTCCATATGAAGACATGGCCCTCCTATCACCGGCACCATCAGCTGAAGGAATCTGGCCCCTCCCAGCGGCCGAGGCAGGAACACCAGCCACCGAGTCCAAAGGCGACGTGACACCAGGTCAAGTTACCCGCTGTTTTTCAGGTGACAGCCTGGCTTCTGCTGTCCACAATACTCCTTTTAAAAAGTCGGTTATTACCCTCCACAAAACAGTACTCCAAACATATGCTAATGCCTGCTATCAAGCACACACCAAGGCCATGTTACCTGCTGTTTTATGGGGTGACATTTAGGTAGCATTGTGCCACCAAAAGCTCACAAAGTAATACATTCCTATAGTGCTTGTAAAATCCAAAGCAGTACTACTACCATGTAATTCTGTTTGGTAGAGACCACACACTATTCAATGTTCCCCCTGTCAGTTTTGGGGGTCACATTTTGTAGACACCACAAGTATATATGATATACGTCCACTGTCGAATGCTAAATGTTTGCTGTCTATGGGCAACTGCAGGTTGAGAGCAGGTGGCCTCAGGGCCTGCTTCCTGGACAGCATATTGGGAAGCAGGTAACACAGGGGAAGTGCCAGTGGTTTCACAGTCATACACTGTTTTGTTTGTATGCATTCTAGCAACTGAGTGGGGTGCTGCGTATGTCAGCAGTATTTTGAGAATGCTAACAGAGGTATTTTGTTGAATTACACTTTTTTGTGGTTGAATTGGTGCCACTTTGGTGCAATGCTTTTTTTAAAATGGGGAAACATTTCTTGTGGTGTGTGTGTTGTGTGCCTTGTGATTTTAGCTAGGCTCTTTGAGCACCATGTCCACACCTGTTTCTCATCTCTGCATTCCTGATTAACATTGCAGCTCTGGTTTGGCGATACCAGTATCGTGACAACATGGATTTGAATGCGGTTGAGTATTTCATTGACCTTTTTGCCGATATAGTGGGTGAACCTATACCTGTTCAGCAAAACAAACACAAACTTGACAAGGTTTGGTCATCTATAGTTCACATCATTTTTAAAAGTTAACTTTTTTGTGGATTTAAGTTGTGTTGCTGTCACTTGGAGGGATTCAATTACAAAATAGGTATAAATCGAGTCTTTCTTGAATGTAATCAAAGTAAGTCTGCCTGAATTTTCCATGGAGAGTCATGTGCGCCTATCAGTGATGATTAATTGCCCCAGTGTAACAGAAAACACGCTCTAACATTACACTAGAAGCAGGGCAGGCCAGCACCTCCAAGGCGCATAAAGATAGGTCAGATCAAGTGTTCAGCTTAGACACACAATAATTAAAGGGAAGTGAATCATCAGGAATGATGCAGGTATAGTGAGTTAAATATCCCTTTAGCATCTTGTTGAACTTCTATCTCCTTGGCATTGTTACCTGCACAGATAGCTCTTGCTGATGTGTTGGTTTATTGAAAATGGCCCAGTTTGTGCACATTTCCCCCCACTTCTGTTGTAACAGGTGTGCATGTCTCTCCCCATTAATCCCCTGTTGACAAGAGCAGGTACCTCTGCCGCCAGCATTGTCAGAAGGAGATGTTTTCAAGAAGTGATGTACAATGCCACCTCTTAAGGATTCCATTGTGCAACCCTTTTGCAACTTAAAAAGGAGAAGAAATTTTCTCCTTATAACGTTGGTCGAGAAAGGTGACAAACCAGTATAGGTTGTTGGCGAAAATGTGTATCACACAAGGGTCTTAAAACAAACACACAGGAACTGTGCCATGTGGGCCAACCTTCAAACAGGCAAAGGTTCTTTGTCACCAACACGAGGAGAAGCAGCTTGCTGATGCTGCACAGAGACACTTAAGATATGTATATTCCTGATTCCACAAAGCTTATCAAATCTGTATCTATTTATTGCTAATTAAAGCCCTGTTCTGTTGTCAACACGATTTGAGAGTATCCTGAATGATCCGCTGCCAACATGTTATGGGCCCAGCGTGACACAGAACTCCTTCGTGACACAGAACCCCAGGAGTGACACAGAGCACAGAGTGACACAGAAGAGTAATACAGCAACAGAAGCCCAAAGCAAAAGCAGCACAGAGCAACAGAGATGTCCACAAGCAGGGATCACTGCAAGCTCTCAGTGCAAAGTCTCACCAATCAGAATTATCAATCCTGGAAATTCAAGGTGAAGATGCTGCTCATAAGCCAAGGTACATGGAAATATACGCAGGAACAAGTGCCTCATCCATTACCAGATGATTGGGTTGAGAAGGATGAGAAAGCACAAAACACTATATCCCTCAGTGTAGATGATGATCAGATTGTGCATATCTGCAAGTGTGCAACTGCAAAGGAGATGTGGGATGAATTACAGAAAGTGCATGAAAGATCAAATCTTAGCAATAAGCTTTATCTCATGAGAAAGCTGTACCAGTCTAAGCTAAGCGATGGCCAGAATATAAGAAACACCCTAGAGATTGTGGAGCGCCCCAGGGGTATTGCAGAAGAAATTAAAGACTTTCATGTTGCTGCACTTCTATTAAGAGATTCTTCCAGAAAGTTATGACACATTTGATGCATTAGATGCACGGCCAGATGATGAGCTCACACTAGAATATGTAAAAGGCAAGCTTGTAGATGAATTCAAGCAAAAAACGCATAATGTAAGCAGCAGTAATGAATCCGGAGCCAAAAAAAAGCATTAAAGACACAGGAGTTTCCTAAAAAAAAGAGCAATCTAAGGGAAACTCGTGAATATTTTGTCTGTAAAAAGCCCGGTCATCTTAAAGCAGACTGCAGAATTTGGAAAGTAAGAATGAGTCAGCTTAAAAAGCAGAACAGTTATCAAAAGGTGAAAACAGCTGTAAAGGAAAAGTCTGCGTGTTGAAGCTGCATTTAATACCAGTACAGGCTCATCTGGAAAGCATATATGGTATATAGACTCTGGTGCAAGCAGCCATATGACAAATAACAAGGATTTCTTCACTGACCTTGATGAAAGCAAGTCAGAAAAGGTCATCTTAGCTAATGGTCACTATATGACTTCAGAAGGAGTATGAGATGGCTACCTCCACTGTCCAGTTTCCTCAGCACAAAGCAGAAAGATCCCAGTAAAGGATGTTCTGTATGTTCCCAGCCTTGAAAGCAATCTTCTGTCTGTAAAGAAGCTTACTCAAAAAGGAAATGTAATTACTTTTAAAAGCAACAGCTCCATTATATCAAAGAAGGCTCAAACTCTTGCAGAAGGAAAAATCTAAAATGAACTTGATCAGCTAAAATGCAAAGAGTGTACAGTGCTAGACAAGATCTGCATAAGAACTGTATCCATGTATGCACAGACGTCTTGGGCACAGAGACCCATAAGCAGTAAGGAAGCTAGGTCAACTAGCAAATGATGTTTAAATCAAGGAATGTAGTCAAATGGTGACGTGCACTAGCTGTCTTAAAGGGAAAATGTAGAGAAAATGCTTTCCTAAAGTAAGCAGCACTAGATCTGCACAGCCACTGGATTTGATACATACAGATGTTTGCGGTCCAATGAGTGGTCAAACTCCAAGCAAGAAGAGATATTTCTTCACATTTATTGATGACTCCTCCAGATATACAGTTGCCTACCTTCTTCACCATAAGGATGAAGTTCCATAGAAACTTGAAGAATATCTTGCCGTAGTGTTTAACAAATTTGGAAGAATGCCAAAAGCCTTGCGTGCAAATATTGGGACTGAGTATAGAAGTGGTAAGGTGCAAACCATAGTGAAAAAGAATGGAGTCGTGTTCCAGACGACCATTCCATACTACCCAGAACAGAATGGCATTGCAGAGAAAGAGAACCACACACTTTGTGAAAGTGGAAGAAGTATGTTGTTTGATGCCAATCTACCTACAACGTATTGGGGAGAAGCCATCATGACAGCTTGCTATCTTCAAAACAGACTACCAGGTAAAGCCACAAATAAAACTCCATATGAGCTATGGAACTGTGAGAAGCCAAACCTGAAGCACCTCAGGATATTTGGAAGCAAAACATTTGTGTATGTCCCCAAAGAAAAATGTTCCAAGTGGTAATCACATGTAAAGCAAGGAGTCCTGGTGGGCTACAGCAAAACTCAAAAGGGATACAGAATCCTGTACCCAGAGGCCAACACAGTAACAATCAGCAGAGACGTAGTGATTGATGAGAACTCTCTATCGCTAAATTCCATGAAGTTACACCAGTCATTCAAGCCAAGAATCAAGAACAAAAATTTCAGTCACCAAACCCAGACACTGAAAAGAAAACATTGAAGTCTAGATAAGCTCTGAAGCCAGCGAGGAAGAAGCAGAAGAATCAAGTAAACCTCCAATCAGGAGATCAGAAAGACCAAACCAAGGTATCCCAGCTAGACGCCTTTCTTATATGGTCAGAACACTTCCTGAACCAGAGCCACAGTCATGGCAAAGAAAAAGAGCTCTCAGAAGCCAAAGGTTCGTCAAAACTCCAGCAATGAGAATTACAGAAAAGCAGTGGGGACACCTCTGTATATAAGGATAACCAAGGATGTATTGGACTTGCCGGCAGTGAGATGATTAGTGCAAGGACTAAGCACATTGATGTTAAACATCACCACTTACGTGACTTAGTGGAACGTGATGTACTATGTACTAGAGTTTGTTTATTGCGAGTCTGACAAGATGTTAGTTGATGATGGTATGACAAAACCATTGCCAAGAGCCAAGTTTGAGGACTTCAGAACGGCAATGGGACAAACAGAATAAGTAGTTGTTGAGTGGGGGTGTTGAAATATGTTTAGTGCAACAACTACATTCCTGTATATGTAAGTGTTTTATTGCTCGGTTTGTGTATCTATTATATAATTGCCGTAGCGACTTCCGTCGCGTCCGGCGCTACTTCCGTGGCTTTGTTCGCGTGGCTCGGCACTTTCTCTGGGGCTCTGTTCGTGGGCGCGTAGCGGCCACGCCCCCCGCGAAGCATTGCCTGCGAAGCGGGCATTGCGAGCCCTTGCCCCGCGAACAAAGCCACCAACAGAGCCCACCAACATGCCCCCACCTCTACCCCGCCATCCCGAGCATGGGGCTGTAGTGTACACCGCTATGGTATACTACAGCCCCATGCCCAGCCCCCTGTCCGCCCCGCTCCCCTCGCCGCCGGCATGGGGCTGTAGTGAACACCGCTATGGTATACTACAGTCCTATGCCTAGCCGCCTCTCCGCCCCGCTACCCTCGCCGCCGCCACGGAAGTGGCGCCCGCTACCCCGCTCTGCCCGCCTGAACCCCGCGGCGGCGAGGGGAGGCAGACGGGGCAGAAGAGAGGGGTTGCTCCGGAGCACTGTGTCACCAGGCGGTGACAGCAGCGGCTCCGGAGCAACCCCTCTCTTCTGCCCTGTCTGCCTCCCCTCGCCGCCCCGCCACCCCACCCTACACTGCTCCCCACCTGAACCCCGTGGCGGCGAGGGGAGGCAGACGGGGCAGAAGAGAGGGGTTGCTCCGGAGCACTGTGTCACCAGCCGGTGACAGCAGCGGCTCCGGAGCAACCCCTCTCTTCTGCCCCGTCTGCCTCCCCTCGCCGCCCCGCCACCCCACCGTACACTGCTCCGGAGCCACTGCTCTGGAGCCACCCCTACCCCCCCCGCCGCTACCGACCACCCCGCCACCTACTACCCTCCGCCACCTCCTAAGCCCCCGCCGCCCCCTAAGCCCCCGCCGCCGTCGAGCCCCCTAAGCCCCCGCCGCCACCTCCTAAGCCCCCGCCGCCCCCTAAGCCCCCGCCGCCGTCGAGCCCCCGCCGCCCCCTAAGCCCCCGCCGCCGTCGATCACTTACATGCCTTCTTCTTCATCTGATCATCCGTCCGATCCAGGAGTCCTCCGTCCGATCCAGGAGTCCTCCGTCCGGCCCAGGCGTCCTCTTCGTCCGGCCCCGGTGGTCGTCTGTCTTCTTTATTCTCTATGGGAAGTGAGGCGCTATTCTAATTGGTCGCCTTCACCACACAGCGACCAATCAAAATAGCGCCTCACTTCCCATAGAGATATAATGGACGAAAAATCGTCCATTATATCTCTATGGGAAGTGAGGCGCTATTCTGATTGGTCGCTGTGTGCTGGCGGCGACCAATCAGAAAAGCGCCTCACTTTAAGCGGTAAATTTGAAACTCAAAGTCGTCCATTATATGTCTATGGGAAGTGAGGCGTTATTCTGATTGGTCGCCGTCAGCACACAGCGACCAATCAGAAGAGCGCCTCACTTCCCATAGAGATACATAACGGTGTTTCGGTGAATTTATGGCCGGGCCCCTGGTTCTATTTTCGGCCACGGGGCTCGGCTCTGGTCGGTTGTTCCACAGGGCCGGAGACTCGCTTCGCGGCGATTGCTCGCGCATCAGCAACGGCTCGCAATGATTGCGAGCCATTGCTATGGCGCGAGCAATGACCGCGAAGCGAGTCTCCGGCCCTGTGGAACGACCGATCAGAGCCGAGCCCCGTGGCCGAAAATAGAACCAGGGGCCCGGCCATAAATTCGCCGAAACACTGCTATGTATCTCTATGGTAAGTGAGGCCCTCTTCTGATTGGTCGCTGTGTGCTGACGGCGACCAATCAGAATAGCGCCTCACTTCCCATAGACATATAATGGATGACTTTGAGTTTCAAATTTACCGCTTAAAGTGAGGCGCTTTTCTGATTGGTCGCCGCCAGCACACAGCGACCAATCAGAATAGCGCCTCACTTCCCATAGAGATATAATGGACGATTTTTCGTCCATTATATCTCTATGGGAAGTGAGGCGCTATTCTGATTGGTCGCTGTGTGGTGACGGCGACCAATCAGAATAGAGCCTCACTTCCCATAGACATATAATGGACGACTTTGAGTTTCAAATTTACCGCTTAAAGTGAGGCGCTTTTCTGATTGGTCGCCGCCAGCACACAGCGACCAATCAGAAAGGCGCCTCACTTCCATAGAGAATAATAGCGTGTTTCAAGTGAAGTATAGCCGGGCCCTTGGTTCTATTTTCGGCACGGTCTCGGCTTTCGATCTATGTACCTATTTCTTTTTATCTATGTATCTATTTCTATCTATCTATCTATCTATCTATCTATTTCTATCTATGTATCTATTTCTATCTATCTATCTATCTATGTATTGTTTATCAACAGCGTATTGATGCCACTGCCTGCCTGTTCATTATGCTCCAAACTGTGCTGATGAAGGAGCCAGTGCTAAAGCCCCTACACCCCCACACATCTCCTGTCTGTCCATTATGTTCTATACTGTACTGCCGCATCATAAGCTAAACAATCCGCCTGTCCTTATGTCAACTGACTGCCCAGCAACACCTACACCTCCACACATCTCCTGCCTGTCCATTATGTTCTATACTGTACTGCGCCATAGCTAAAGCCCCTACACCTCCACACATCTCCTGCCTGTCCATTATGTCTAACTGTACTGCTGCCATAGCTAAAGCCCCTACACCTCCACACATCTCCTGCCTGTCCATTATGTTCTATACTGTACTGCATGCCAAAGCTAAAGCCTCATCTACACCTCCAAACTACATACTCTCCTGCCTGTCCATTATGTTCTATACTGTACTGCTGCCATAGAAGCCTACACCTCACATCTCTGCCTGCCATTATGTTATACGTACTGCTCCATACTAAACCTACCCAAATCTCCTGCCTGTCCATTATGTTCTATACTGTACTGCTGCCATAGTAAAGCCTACCCCACACACTCCTCCTGTCCATTATGTTCATACTATGCTCCATAGCTAAGCCCTACCCACCACACATCTCCTGCCTGTCCATTATGTTCTACCCATACTGTAACCACTACTGCGTCCATTAGTATACACGCCCCTACAAAGCCCCACACTCACACATCCCTGCCTGTCCATTATGTTCTATACTGTACTGCTGCCATAGCTAAAGCCCCTACACCTCCACACATCTCCTGCCTGTCCATTATGATTTTATACTGTACTGCTGCCATAGCTAAAGCCCCTACACCTCCACACATCTCCTGCCTGTCCATTATGTTCTATACTGTACTGCTGCCATAGCTAAAGCCCCTACACCTCCACACATCTCCTGCCTGTCCATTATGTTCTATACTGTACTGCTGCCATAGCTAAAGCCCCTACACCTCCACACATCTCCTGCCTGTCCATTATGTTCTATACTGTACTGCTGCCATAGCTAAAGCCCCTACACCCCCACACATCTCCTGCCTGTCCATTATGTTCTATACTGTACTGCTGCCATAGATAAAGTCCCTACACCTCCACACATCTCCTGCCTGTCCATTATGTTCTATACTGTACTGCTGCCAAAGCTAAAGCCCCTACACCTCCACACATCTCCTGCCTGTCCATTATGTTCTATACTGTACTGCTGCCATAACTAAAGCCTCTACACCACACATCTCCTGCCTGTCCATTATGTTCTATACTGTACTGCTGCCATAGATAAAGCCCCTACACCTCCACACATCTCCTGCCTGTCCATTATGTTCTATACTGTACTGCTGCCATAACTAAAGCCCCTACACCCACACATCTCCTGCCTGTCTATTATGTTCTATACTGTAGTGCTGCCATAGCTAAAGCCTCTACACCACACATCTCCTGCCTGTCCATTATGTTCTATACTGTACTGCTGCCATAGATAAAGCCCCTACACCTCCACACATCTCCTGCCTGTCCATTATGTTCTATACTGTACTGCTGCCATAGCTAAAACCCCTACACCTCCATACATCTCCTGCCTGTCCATTATGTTCTATACTGTACTGCTGCCATAGATAAAGTCCCTACACCTCCACACATCTCCTGCCTGTCCATTATGTTCTATACTGTACTGCTGCCATAGCTAAACCCCTACACCTCCACACATCTCCTGCCTGTCCATTATGTTCTATACTGTGCTGCTCCTGAGAAGGATTCCTGCCCTATATGGGATAAATCTAACAAAAAAAAGAACTCCAAAAAGGGATCATTATTGTACGGCGAAAAGGTGCCATTGCTTCTTCACCGCTCCTAATGTCCTTCTCCTGGAAGGGATATCTACCCTGCACAGGAGAATAATGTAACATAACTATAAACAACTGCCCCCTGAAATTTCATTTTTTGCAGGTAAAATCAGTTATGGCATCTTTATATCGCACACTGTTCTGCTCATTACAGGAAAGAAAATGACCGTATACTGATGAAGGCAGAGCCTGGAGATGATTGTGGAGGCGCTGTGTCACATTAAACACTCTGGACCTGCTACAGGGGTGAATAATAAAGCAGATTGATAGGAGTCCAGAGCGCTGTATGTGACAATGCTGCTCCACCCTGCAGCTCTCCTCCTCTCCAGCTCTGGAATGACAGGAGGCAGCGAGGATGAAGAGTTCTCAGCGAGGTCAAGATAGAAATGTCTGGAATGACGTCCTCTGCCAGGTTTTGTTTTTCCTCCTCTGACTCTGCCTTCCTGTGATTGGAGAATGTCCATAGAGTGGAAAAAGCAACACCCCCTCACCTCCAACACAGGAATCTGTTATTGACCCTTATGTTGAAGGGGAAATTTGTGTATCGGGCACCATATAATTCACTAGCCCCTATCTGTACAATACAGTGGAGCAGCAATAGCAGTAATCAGCCTGTCTGCCCCTTCTTAGTGATATATACAGTTTACACTGAAAAAGATTACGAAGATCCTCATTAATTGTCAACAGATCGATGATGTCCAGGTCCTGAGACCGCACCAATTGTTTAATAGACTGCGGAGAAGTGTGAGCACAAGGGCCGAGACACAGAACAGAGTATGGACCCAATATAAGACCGACAACATGGAGCATGTAACTGTACCAACCTGACAATAAGTGACCATAGAGGCCACTACTCACCAGGGCGGTGATCTGTAGGGATCTCCTCTGTCCTCCGCTCATCACCCCTCACATAGGTCTCTGGAGGATTAATATGGGGCAGATCTTCACCCTGAAACAAAGATTATAAAGTCACAGACAGATGGAGAAGTCCCATCTATGATCAGCTGTAATCTGCCATCTCCACCGTTCTCATTACACAAGTATAACACATCTAATAGTGGAGGAGAAAACAAGACTGAGACAAGATCTTCACAGCCGTCTACACATCATAGGGAGATCTCATCACACCTTCTCTCCATCTACCTGATGATCCAGAGGAACATCGGGATCTTCTTCTTTACAGTCCTGTGGGAGAAGAGGACGGGGACATCTCTCTGGTGTTGTCCTCTTACTGGATAGACCTGGAGGAGACACATACAGGACTGAATTCATTCTTTACATATAGATCATTATAGGCCGTGTGGATTTAGTCCTGTCTATTACCTGCTGATGTGAGGGGATCCTCCATCATGACCATGTCCTTGTACAGATCTCTGTGTCCTTCTAAATACTCCCACTCCTCCATGGAGAAATAGACGGCGACGTCCTGACATCTTATAGGAACCTGACACATACAATGATAGCGCGGTCATCATTCCCCCATCCCTTCATAGCGTTACTGTATAATGTCCCAGCAGCAGCATTCCCAGCAGTGTCACCTCTCCAGTCAGCAGCTCCATCATCTTGTAGGTGAGTTCTCGGATCTTCTGCTCATTGATGTCCTCATGTATCAGGGGGTGAGGTGGAGGCCCCGTGATTGGGCTCAGGGCTCTTCCCTCACACTGTACAGGCTCCTGACAGCACAGATCACTCCAGCTCTTCTTCACCACTGTGTAATCCTGGTTATGGAGAGGAGACACATTAATAAATCTCCAGTCTCCAGACATTTCCAGAGTCCTCACCTCTCCTGTCCTCTGTTCTTCTGTCCATAGATAAGAATGATGTGATGTGACATCTCTCACCTCTCCAGTAACAAGGAAGAGGATCTCTAGGGTGAGGGGTAAGATCCTCTCCGCCATCTTGTCCCTGTCCAGATCCATCCTTGATGGTCAATCAGGAGAATTCTCTTCTATAGAAGATGTGAGAGGATCCGAGATTGTAGAGACCTGAATGGGGGAAGATGAACTTACTGGTATGACATCACTTCCTGTCACATGATACAGAATGAACTGCTTCCAGGTGTGATGTCATTTCCTGTCACATGATCATCACAAACCACATATATGGCTGCTCTGTGCTGACAGGACCTGTGATGATGTCAGATAGAGGGTGGAGTCAGGGGTCACATGATCAGTTCCTCAGTGTATGAAGGGCTCTGCTGTGCTGGTTGTCATGGTGATGTACAGATTGGAGCCGAGTGTGTACGAGGTGTACGGCGTGGAGCCGAGTGTGTACGAGGTGTACGGAGCAGAGCCGAGTGTGTACGTGGTGTACGGAGCGGAGCCGAGTGTGTACGAGGTGTACGGAGCAGAGCCGAGTGTGTACGAGGTGTACGGAGCAGAGCCGAGTGTGTACGAGGTGTACGGAGCGGAGCCGAGTGTGTACGAGGTGTACGGAGCGGAGCCGAGTGTGTACGAGGTGTACGGAGCGGAGCCGAGTGTGTACGAGGTGTACGGAGCGGAGCCGAGTGTGTACGAGGTGTACGGAGCGGAGCCGAGTGTGTACGAGGTGTACGGAGCGGAGCAGAGTGTGTACGAGGTGTAAGGAGCGGAGCCGAGTGTGTACGAGGTGTACGGAGCGGAGCCGAGTGTGTACGAGGTGTACGGAGCGGAGCCGAGTGTGTACGAGGTGTACGGAGCGGAGGCGAGTGTGTACGAGGTGTACGTAGCGGAGCCGAGTGTGTACGAGGTGTACGGAGCGGAGCCGAGTGTGTACGAGGTGTACGGAGGGGAGCCGAGTGTGTACGAGGTGTACGGAGCGGAGCCGAGTGTGTACGAGGTGTAAACGGAAAACGGAGCCGAGTGTGTACGAGGTGTACGGAGCGGAGCCGAGTGTGTACGAGGTGTGCGGAGCGGAGCCGAGTGTGTACGAGGTGTACGGAGCGGAGCCGAGTGTGTACGAGGTGTACGGAGCGGAGCCGAAGTGTGTAACGAGGTGTACGGAGCGGAGCCGAGTGTGTACGAGGTGTACGGAGCGGAGCCGAGTGTGTACGAGGTGTACGGAGCGGAACCGAGTGTGTACGAGGTGTACGGAGCGGAGCCGAGTGTGTACGAGGTGTACGGAGCGGAGCCGAGTGTGTACGAGGTGTACGGAGCGGAGCCGATGTGTGTACGAGGTGTACGGAGCAGGAGACGAGTGTGTACGAGGTGTACGGAGCGGAGCCGAGTGTGTACGAGGTGTACGGAGCGTAGCCGAGTGAGTACGAGGTGTACGGAGCGTAGCCGAGTGTGAACGAGGTGTACGGAGCGGAGCCGAGTGTGTACGAGGTGTACGGAGCGGAGCCGAGTGTGTACGAGGTGTACAGAGCGGAGCCGAGTGTGTACGAGGTGTACGGAGCGGAGCCGAGTGTGTACGAGGTGTACGGACGGAGCCGAGTGTGTACGAGGTGTACGGAGCGAACCGAGTGTGTACGAGGTGTACGGAGCGGAGCCGAGTGTGTACGAGGTGTACGGAGCGGAGCCGGTGTGTACGAGGTGTACGGAGCAGAGCGAGTGTGTACGAGGTGTACGGAGCGGAGCCGAGTGTGTACGAGGTGTACGGAGCGTGAGCCGAGTGAGTACGAGGTTGTACGGAGCGTAGCCGAGTGTAACGAGGTGTACGGAGCGGAGCCGAGTGTGTACGAGGTGTACGGAGCGGAGCCGAGTGTGTACGAGGTGTACGGAGAGGAGCCGAGTGTGTACGAGGTGTACGGAGCGGAGCCGAGTGTGTACGAGGTGTACGGAGAGGAGCCGAGTGTGTACGAGGTGTACGGAGCGGAGCCGAGTGTGTACGAGGTGTACAGAGCGGAGCCGAGTGTGTACGAGGTGTACGGAGCGGAGCCGAGTGTCTACGGAGTGGAGCCAAGTGTGTCTATGAGGTGTATGGAGCACAGCAGAGTGTGTATGACGAAGCGGTGAGCGAAACGTTGAGGTGCTGGGCAGTGTGGTGCAGTATGGATAATTCATAACTATGCAATTTTGCACTTGTGAGGGTCATAATGGGTACTATATACTATGCTGTATCCCTGTCCCAATGGGCAATCCTGGGGTGTCAGTGGGTGTAATGGAGAATTGATTTAACTCCCCTGTGCAGACCTAGTGATGATGTTATCTATAATGGTATTTTGCCTGTAATTTGTATACATATACCTGCATACACACTGTCTGAGGTGTGTTTAGGGATGGTTTTTATGATGTGTGATGTTTTCCTATAACAAATAAAATTAATTGCTTTATATACAAAGTATGGTGTAAAGACTGCCGTTTGTCTTTATCTGGTTATAATGACTTTTAGTGAGATTATGCGGCTGTTGATATATACAGTATGATGGACTCTAGAATTTTGTTAGTGATTTTTGGAGTGTGTATGAGGTGTATGGAGTGGAGCAGAGTGTGTACGAGGTGTACGGAGCGGGGAGCAGAGCAGAGTGTATACGAGGTGTAAGGAGTGGAGCAGAGTGTGTAAGAGGTGTACGGAGCGAAGCCGAGTGTGTATGAGGTGTATGGAGCGGAGCCAAGTGTGTACAAGGTGTACAGAGTGGAGCTGAGTGTGTACGAGGTGTACGGAGCCGAGCCGAGTGTGTACGAGGTGTACAGAGCGGAGCCGAGTGTGTACGAGGTGTACGGAGCGGAGCCGAGTGTGTACGAGGTGTGCGGAGCGGAGCCGAGTGTGTACGAGGTGTACAGAGCGGAGCCGAGTGTACGAGGTGTACGGAGCGGAGCCGAGTGTGTACGAGGTGTACGGAGCAGAGCCGAGTGTGTACGAGGTGTACGGAGCAGAGCCGAGTGTGTACGAGGTGTACGGAGCAGAGCCGAATGTGTACGAGGTGTACGGAGCAGAGCTGAGTGTGTATGAGGTGTACGGAGCGAAGCCGAGTGTGTATGAGGTGTACGGAGCGAAGCCGAGTCTGTATGAGGTGTACGGAGCGAAGCCGAGTGTGTATGAGGTGTACGGAGCGAAGCCGAGTGTGTATGAGGTGTACGGAGTGGAGCCGAGTGTGTATGAGGTGTACGGAGCGGAGCCGAGTGTGTACGAGGTGTAAAGAGCGGAGCCGAGTGTGTACAAGGTTTACGGAGCGGAGCAGAGTGTGTACGAGGTGTATGGAGTGGAGCCGAGTGTGTACGAGGTGTATGGAGTGGAGCTGGGTGTACGAGGTGTACGGAGCGGGGCCGAGTGTGTGCATGGTGTACGGAGCGGAGCTGAGTGTGTACGAGATGTACGGAGCGGAGCCGAGCTTGAACGAAGTATATGGAGCGGAGCCGAGTGTGTATGTGGTGTACGGAGCGGAGCCGAGTGTGTACGAGGTGTACGGAGCGAATCCAAGTGTGTATGTGGCACCCCAGAGTCACAGTGCCACAGTGTCACCATTATTAGGTTTCACCAGAGAGCAGTAAGGGGTATTCCACTCAGGCAACACGCAAACAACACCAACACCTCCCAGACACAAGGAGGAGTCCAAGCTCAGCTTCACGGTGAGCTCCCCTATATATTCTGGTTTGAGGAGCAACAAAAGCAGTGCAGTTCCTAGCAGGACTGCGAAGAACACAGTTAAGTGTGGCACCCCATGGGTTAATGTGCCACAATAACATCACATGGGTTCTCTCCCCACTACACACTGACAAACACTAGCACCTCTGGGCCAGGAGGGGGAGCACAACCTGCTCCCTTAAATACTCCTGCTCGTGAGGGAGAGCTCAGTTCAGCTCGGAGCAGGACTGTGAAGAGGACACTTAGAGCAGAGTTAGCTCAGTGCAGACCTAGCAAGGGTCAGAGGAACAGAACTACAGACAGAGGAACACGTCTGGGAGCTGGAGTGACACTTTTGCTTGCCCCAGAAGAGCGCACGGAACGGACACCGGATCCGGTACTGTGTCTGGCACCCACAGCACAGTGAATCCAGGAACAGTGGGATCTCTAGATGCCCCTAGTACCAGTGCAAAGCAACACGGAGGGGTCAGCACAGCACAGAGGACTCAAGTTGCCTAGCCAAGTGGTACCAGCAGAACACAGAGAAAGAGTGAGAAGTCCCAGCAGCTCAGCTAGAAGCAGCAGCTCAGGACACACACACAGCGTAACACGAGGAAGCTAATGACCCGGACAGGGTGGGAAGAGAGCTTAGCCCCATTACAGACTCCGTGGACTATAACCTGCAACAACATCTGCAGTAAAGCTTTGGAAAACAGCAGAACTGTGAGTCTGTGTATTGATTGCAACCTTTGCCCTACATTCAGTAACAGAGAGCTCCCACCTGCAGAGATACAAGCCTGTCAGCTCTGCACATGGATTAGAAGAAGCTGCAGCATCAGGAGAAAAGGAGAATTGCACCTTATACTACTAAACGTGAGTGTGTGTTCTTTAACTCCGTCTTCACCATTCATATCCATTATAGACTATACCATCACTGCCCCGGGGAATACAGTTCTACTCACTGGAACTATTACACCTAAGCTGCCATTCCATCATCCCCGGAGGTTCTGCAGCAGCGGCGGCCCCATCACTGGCCACATATGGTGGGTGGCGTCACGACTGACAATCCCCTGTAAATACACCCCTTTTATTTGCCAGGGCCCGGGAAACGGACCGGACCAGGACCACTCGTGACTTCCCCCGCAGCAGACACGGTCCGGTACCGAGTACCCTCGTCCCAGTGGGCTCAACATAAGTTCAACTCCTGGGAGGGCTGTGAAGTGCACAGGTTCTGTACAAACTGAGGACCAGACGTGGGTGTAAACGAGCATTGCCAGGCTCATCCCAAGGTCCACTGCTGAATACTAGGCCTAAGGCTAGGGACTGAGGAAAGGGGAGAGACAGAAACCTAACGGGAGGCTGCATCGCCCGTGCTTCCCCTCCCTCAGAGGAACACCACAAGAACAGACAGCGGAGTCCAAGACTGTGCAGGTTCAGACACACCGGCAGTCAACACCGGAAAGTGGGGAACTCCAGATTCTTCAGCTACCGAGTGCCAGGGGACGCAGCAACATATAGAATGCAAAAACACTGACTTCTCGGGTGGGGTGGAAAAGTGAAGGACTCGAGTTGCCTGTCATACTGGTAGACGCAGACAGAGACAAGGCCGGCAACCTAGCTGAAGCAACTGCAGGGCCACTACGCAAACACAGTGAGGAAGCCAATACGACCCGGCCGGGTGAGAAATACCCTGAACTGCTCTTTAGACTCCGTGAACAGCTTATAACATCTGCTCTAATTCCAGTAAACAGACTGAGAAACGGCTATCAGGAGTCTGTGTGTGTAAATTATGTCTATCACCCTGTGCCCTGTAACGGAGCTCTATACTTGCAGCATCGCCGAAAAGTCCCACCTGAGGAGCCACAGCCTGTCAGCCCTGCACACTGGCTGGAGAAGTTGCAGCAAAATAAGTGACTGTGTGAAACATCATCCTTCACAAAGCCGCATCCAAACCATCCCTCCTGCCCTGGGTACCCTCCAGCCTTACCCAAGGAGGGCTTTCCATCCACGCTGCCCCAAGTCACCGTCCCCAGAAGGAATATGGCAGTGGTGGTTCTACTAACCACATACCCCGGGTGGCGTCACGACAAATCCCCTGAAAATATACTCCTTTTTGAACTGATCCCAGGCCACGGGATCAGGTCTTGACTACCGTGATCCCTGAGTGACCGCCACCGGCCCGGTTCCCCAAAGCCTGGGGGTGCATCATGTACAAGGGGTACGGAGGGGAGCTGAGTGTGTACGAGGTGTAAGGGGCAGAGCTGAGTGTGTATGAGGTGTACAGAGCGGAGCCGAGTGTGTACGAGGTCTACGGAGCCGAATTGAGTGTGTACAGAGCAGAGCTGAATGTGTACGAGGTGTACAGAGCAAAACTGAGTGTGTACGAGGTGTACAGAACGGAGTGAAGTGTGTATGAGATGTATGGAGCGGGGCCGATTGCGTACCAGGTGTATGAAGCAGATCTGAGTGTGTACAGGTGTACGGAGAGCAGCCGAGTGTGTACGACGTGTACAGAGCGGAGTCGTTTGTGTATGAGGTGTACGGCGCAGAGCCGTGTGTGTATGACGTGTACGGAGCGGAGCTGAGTGTGTACTGAGCAGAGCCGAGTGTGTACGAGGTGTATGTAGTGAAGCCGAGTGTGTACGAACTGTACGGAGCGGTCGAGTGTGTACCAGATGTATGGAGCGGATTTGAGGGTGTACGAGGTGTTCAGAGAGGAGCCAAGTGTGTACGAGGTGTATGGAGCAAAGCCATGTTGTTACAAGGTGTACTGAGCGGAGCCAAGTGTGTACGAGGTGTACGGAGCGGAGCCGAGTGTGTATGAGGTGTACGGAGCGGAGCCCAGTGTGTACGAGGTGTATGGAGCAAAGCCATGTGTGTACAAGGTGTGCGGAGCGGTGCCCTGTGTGTATATGTGTACTTCTCTAAGAAAGCTGTGCCTGCGCTCCACCAGCATGTCACAGAAACATCACTGCCTCCTTAAGAAACTGTGTGTGACAGGGTGCATTTCACCACAAACACCTGAACGAGTAAGCATGGCCATGGTCATGTTGCTGACTGGGCACTGGTTGACTTTGGTGGCTGCAGAGAAGGGGCTGCTGTACAAGTCTTGACATCTCCATGGCTTGGGGGCCAAACCTCTGTATCTATCAGTTCCTCCACTGCTTCTGCTTCCTCTACCTCCTCTAGGGCCTCCACCTCCATTAATGTGACACACATTCCAACTGTGCAGAAGGAATCCACCACACTTCCTTACTTCTTGTCAGTAGGGCTCAATCAGGCTGTGTTTACATTAAAATGCCTGGGAAATGTGAGTCACACAGCTGAGGAGTTGTGGTCAGCTTTGGAGACCGAGTTTCATCAATGGCTGTCTCAACTGAACCTGCAGCCAGGGAAGACCATGCGTGACAATGCTGCGAACCTGGGTGCTACCCTATTCCGTGGCAAGGTGCCACATGTACTTTGCATGTAAGAGAAAAGAGAAGGAGCGCAATGTGAAGCACCTCAGGGTAAACCGTATTGCAGGGAAAGCGGGGTTTCCACTCACCTTGTGGAGTTGTACTGGCAGGGTACAACTCCAGTGATAGCCTCCTGTGGAGCAATACCAAACAGGGCGTCCCCGAGAAAATCTTCGTGCCAGGGAGAGAGCAGCGTCACTTCCACCGGTCACGTGATCCAAGGCGGTGACGTCAGATAGGTCCTAGTAGTCCTCCAGACTTGGATAAACAGGTTCTTTAATAAACGATGCCTCTCTTCCAAAGCTGCTGAACCGCACGGTCCCTCAGAAGGGAGAGAAGTGCACAGGAGAAAATAGTTGCGGTTCTGATAGCGCTAAGGAAGGAGGGCAAGGGGAAATTGTTGTGATGAACAGACCTTTATTAAAAACACGGTCCCTCAAACTCCGCTACGCGTCTCGACGTTACTGTCTTCATCAGGTGGAATCACCTGATGAAGACGGTAACGTCGAAACGCGTAGCGGAGTTTGAGGGACCGTGTTTTTAATAAAGGTCTGTTCATCACAACAATTTCCCCTTGCCCTCCTTCCTTAGCGCTATCAGAACCGCAACTATTTTCTCACATCTACTTTGCATGGCTGACATCCTGAACCTGGTTATCCAGCAATTTGTAGGCCACTATCCTGGCCTAGATACGCTGCTGCAGTGGGCACGGTCGCTGTGTACTCACTTCCGCCGTTTGCACCCTGCTGCTCAATGACTTGCATCACTGTAGAAGTCTTTCGGCATGCCGGTTAACCACCTGATATGTAATGTGCCAACACAATGGAATTCCACTCTGCACATCTTGCAGTGACTGTGGCAGCAACAACAAGCCCTGGTGCAGTATTTCATGCCATATAGCCTAGGGCAAATGTGATCTTGAGGTGAGCCAAATAATGGCTGCTGGAATGGTCACCGATCAAGGACCTCTGCACACTTCTGCACAGTTTTGATATAGTTTATGCATAGAACTCGAGTTGTTTATAGTGGTTTTTAGGCACGAAACATGTAGGGGTGATCCCTGCATACGGGTGACTTCTCGTGACATGGGTAAGTGTTGATGACTCACGCTGTGGGTGTTTGACTGATTTGGTAATCAGCAGTGCAAAAGATTTTTGTTGGCTGCTAACAAGTATTTCCCAGAGGCACTTAGCACTTTCTGTTACTGCTGTTTTGCAATATACCATCTCAGCTGCACCACTTGCCTGAGTTTCGTCACCACTCTTTCCTAGTCGCTTAACCCCATTGTTTCCAGGTTAAATCATGGTTAATTGTAATTACATTTCTGTACCTTGTGTGAGTTCCTGTTTTGGGGTAATATAACATTTTTTTATTTTGCTAAATTGTCATAAAAATAAAAATACCTCTTTTTCACCTACATGTCACTTAAGAGTGTCTATAGCGATTGTTTTGACATAGCATTACGCGTTTCTCAAAAAAAACACTATAAAAAACTCGAATTCTATGCATAAATCAAACTGTCTTGAGTTGTGGTAGATATGAATAATGGAATTATCATGGAATTTTGTTTCAGTTTTTCTACAGTTTTGAAATGGCTATCAAGATGTTTAGAGCTGATGGTGCCATTATCAGCATGACTATTCTGATCATCTACATGCCAGAGCACACTTTGCAGGGCCACTTACTGCAATCCAGCAGCACTCTGCTCTTGGCGGGCACCCACTGAGAAAGGAATAGCGACAAGTTTAGGAAACTGACCCGAGGATAGCAAAGTCTGTAGCCAGGTGACCGGATTGTCCCAACCTGGGTATCTTCCTCACATAGTCTCTGATATTTACGCCAAATCCTAAAATCCTAGGTTGAAGTCCATATAATAATATAATCCAGGTTCTGATCCCCTAGCCATCGCCAGAGTGCCTAGGCTGGGTCATGCCTCATCTCTCCCTGGTGACTTAATCAAGACCTTGTATATATAAATCCTGAGCACTCATCTCTGGGCATTGTGGTCTCCTCGAACGATTGGTGGAATAAGGCTGGGATTTTATTGGTTGGCATTGCAATCCGATATCTGCATAATTCTCTTCTGAGGTATGTAGTCAGAGGGGGTGAGATAATTACATTAGCAATATATATCCTCAGAACAAATTAATACAGATAGTTGAACAATATGTGGATAATAGTACATCATAAAGGGGCCTCTCCTATTGAACATGTATAAACTAAACGAACCTGATTATGGAGAGTTTCAGCCCAAATAATAATGGTACACAGATAGCCAATATGAAGTTTTTTATTAACAAAAACATGAAATTACAGTGGCTTCACATAGTACCAGCACATTACAGACAATACAAAATTCAGAGACGGTCCAAAGGACAGCGGAGGTAGTAAAACCAACAATCAGCTCAGCATAACAAAGGTCCTAGCAAGGGAAAAAGTGGGGAGATCTGAGAGGGGCCATGTTAGACGGAGGCCATGGATACCAAGGCCTCTGTCAGCCATTTTGTCTTGTGTAAGAGTTTCAGTTTAAGAACTTTTGTTGTAGGTCTCAAGTAATAAGGAAACCAGGCCTGGAAGAGAAACAGGCATGGAGCTAATTAGGTTTGGTCCGAGCATATATCAAAAGTTCATCAAGATTATAGTTAACCAATTCGCTATTTACTTTTATTTTACAAGTATTTCTCGATATTTTATGGAGTATTCTATCCCTCAAGGCTAATATGACGTTTCTTATAATCAAGAACAGAGCTGATTAATGTCAATAAGTAATGATTTGTGCTTGGTCCCAAAAAGGCTATTATAAGAAAATTTGTATAGATGAACTTAAGTGTAGTATATAGTTAGTAATGAAATGAGTGTGTCTTTTTCATGTCTACGTGAAATGTAAGTATTGCCTTTGTCAGGATGAGGTCATTATGTATCCATTGACAATAATGGTCACTAATGTTATCCAATGGCAGAAAATTGTATAAAAACGCCCTGCTTTAGACAGGCGGGGCGACACTATTCCATCATGTGTGCCATGTGTGCCTGCCATTCTGAAGCCTGCCTGTCATTATTGCCTTGCCATATATCTCTGTATTTTTTCCTACCCGAATAAAACCCACTTTTGGTTCTGAAGACGCAGTCTATGAAGTTTATCGAACAAAGGAAGAACAAACTAACGAAGAATTATTTCTATCAAATGGCGAGCTAGCCCGGTCGAAAGGGGGGAGAAGACCCTATATCCTTTCTGAAGAACCTAGAAGATTCCTGCAAGTAAAGCTGTGAACCAAAGGGGTGAGAGGGTGAGGAATGGACTTTTCTTTCTTTTTTTTTTTTTTGCCTTTATTGTTAAAAAGCGTGATGCATCACGTGGAATCGCATTAAGGAAATCAGCCGCTGAGAATCTCTCGTTTGCGCTCCTGTCTACCCTGAGTACCTAAGATTAAAGTGCCTCTACGTGAGTTAAACAAGGACATGCAGATTAACGCCGAGGGTGATAAAGACGGAGAAGGAGACGCTTTGCAACGTAATGAGTGAGGCTGAACATGTGGCTACACCTCTTCTGGTTGACCAAAGCGCGCACGTGTCTTCCATAATGGAGGTGTGAGTATCTAACTATTGCAATAGTTGATATTAAGGCAATTTATAAAGTCGTCCTTGTGTTTCCACCCCTATGGAGTGGCTACGGAAACAGACTGACAGGCACGCTGAAACCCCATAGCTAGAAGGGTTAATGCTGAACCACTTGGTTAAATTGTATGCTGTGGTTCACAGAAGAAAGTAGACATCTTGACAAGAAGAAATTATTAGCAGAAAGGGCAGCCGAATAGCGGCTTTGTGTAAGTTAGTTATAGCTCAGATCAAGCTAGTGAAAGACAGCTTCAAAGACAGTACTTTAATGTAGTTACACAGGGAGGGGCAGCGGAGCAGTGTATGGAGAGAACACAGCAGCTACTGATACAATGACAGGAGTAGTAGTATCACAAAGGGAGGGGTATGAGATACAGCGGCTGCAGGCAAATAGAAGGAAGGAAGAAAAATCCATCCATGGTTAGAATCCTTTAGAATCAGGAAAAGAAATTATCTTAGAATTAGAAGATGGGCTGCCTGGTGTGTAACGTTTGATAAGTATTTTTTGATAGAATAGATTAGAAAGATGATTATGATCTGATGGAATAGATTGTAGAGAATACTTGGAAAGGTTTTGCAAGTTAGGGATTTTACATAATGCTAAATTTGTGGAGGACAAAATTAGGGCATTGGTAACCATTGTTAGGGAAAATGCCATCCTAGACTAAGGACGATGATACAGATGTTTTTGCATATCGCCCTGCCCGGATGGCATCTGCTGATGACAGGAGACCAGGACTTCCTGGGGGTTATGGCCAACTGCCGACAACGGGCCAGTCCCAGTCGGCAGAAGCCCCTCGGAACTCCATGGGTCCTCTTGTACGTTATCCTTGTGGGCAATCAGGGTATCTTAGACGTAAGGGTTCCCATTTAGCTCCCAGGGATGATTCACAGGTGCAGCAGCAGCCTACCTCTACAATGTCCCAAGATCCGTATGAGGATCCTGCTGTTAAGAACCCTGGACAGCCAGCGGTTAACGGCCCCAAACCGTGCCAGCAGTACAATGGTCCTCAGATAGTTTATCCCTGTTTTACGGGAGCCTTTTGCCCCGTCACCCAATTATGCGACCCTTGTCCATCCCAGCAGACGGATCCATGCTGTGAGGAGAGCTCACCCTCCTCCGGGAGGAATTCCTCCCACCCTTATGCTCCACTGATTCAGGAGCTGGGGGGGACGAGGAAATGGCTCTTTCAAGCGATCTGTCCGGCTTGGAGGTGACAGCAGTGGGCTGTAGAATTGCCTCTGGTGAGGTTGGTGGATTTTTTTGGGCTTCCTACTGCCGGACTGATTGATGCATTGAACCCCCTCCTGTTCCCCTGTACCTCTTGGCACAATTATCTCTAGGCCGAGATGGACGACCTTATGTCAGAGGGAGAATAGAGGGTACCAAAAATTGGGAAGATTTTTTAATTGATAACAGAAGCCTCTGTTTCAGTAACAGAACACAAATTGCAGCTCCCCCCGGGCTGCCAGACACCACAACTTTAGTGGGATTTGAGGGCTCCTATATACAGGCGAGGAGGAGTTGTCCAGTAAACCTGAGATTTCAGGATACGGGGACATCGAAGTGCAGAAGCATTCGGTGTGAATTTTGGATCAGTCCGCAATTGAGGTACTCCATTATTGGGACAAATGTGTTGTCAACCATGGGTATCATTGTTGATTTGTGTAATAAGGTCTTATGGCGTGACAAAGGAGCTACTGTTTGTTTAGTTATTATGGATGCTGCAGAGTTGAAAATGTCACAGTCATAAATTAACCGTTGTTAGTTTGTGCTCAGTTGATAATGATGATGACATGCCTGAGATAAATGTTGCAGACACGGCTTTGAGACAATCTTTTCCTCATTTATGGGTTTCAAAACGTACAGATTGCGGACTGATGCAAATTTTAATTAAGATTGACAGCGACCGTCTACCACCCTTTCAGCGCCAATACCGTATTCCTGAGGAAGCAATTCCTTACATAAGGATTGCTGTCAGTGAATTGGAATAACAGGGCGTGATTGTACGAGGCAACTCCCCGTGCAATAGCCCAATCCTGCCTGTAAAACAAAAGAGGATGGTAGCTATCGCATGGTCATAGATTTAAGACTTGTAAACAAATACACCCCTCAGCAGCACATCTTGGTCCCTGAAGTGATGTCACTGCTGAGGAGTGAATGTCATTTTTTTTTCTCTCTTGTTTGAATATTGCGAATGGCTTTTTCTGCGTGCCCATTACACCTGAGTCGGCTCTCCGTTTTGCATTTACCTTTGAAAATGTCCAATACCTGTTCACACGCCTGCCCCAAGTGTTTTATTCTAGTCCAATTTATTTCCATCAGGTGTTGGCACAGGTAATGGAACCCCTGAGGTACGGAGACAAAGTCTTGCAATATGTCAATGATTTCTTGATTTAAAATTTATGGACTCAAATTGTTGATGAAACTGAACACAAAGAGATTTAGTTTAATATGTGTGATGCATTGTGCAACTCAATATTAAATGTGAGTCGGGACAGAGTACAGCTGCATGCAACCAGAGGTTAAATGTTTGAATGTGTCAGTTTCAAAAGAGGGGACATTCATTCAAGCTGTACCTGTGCCAAATCAATATCACAGAACTCAGAACGTTTCTGGGTCTTGTGAATTTTTTTTCAGAGAATTTATTGAGATTTTTGCTTGCCTTGCTAAACCTTTGTATGATCTCCTAAAAGGTATTGAAACTGAGTTTACCACAATCACAATAGAGGGAGACGCCCTGCAGGCTTTTGAAAATGTAAAACATGCACTTTAATTAGCTTTTCACCTTGATTCTGCAGAACCCCCATGTAACCTTAAAAACACTGCTTACAGGCAAAGCTTGGGGTGTGAATTCTCTGAGAATGGCCCAATGGATTGTTGACTTTGAGACTAGGGATTTGCAGGTAGGAGTGGGAGATAAATATCACTTAGCACAATTGCTGCAATATGCAGGTCAGTCTCATGATTGCCAAATTGAACAGACTCATGTCGCTCCCTCCCCCTTCCGTGCAGACTTTCAAACCAATGTCCCCTGTGTATACATAGATGGGGCCCGGTATTGGCATGATGGCAAATACGTCACAGGTTACGCTTTGTGGTTCCCTGACAACGAGAATTTATTGCAATATAAGCTTCCTGGACATTTTTCCGCCCAACGTGCTGTATTAGAGGCAGCTTTGCAAGTCATTCTTTTGTGTAATGACCCCATGAATATTTTCAGCGACAGTGCTTATGTTGTCTCCTCTCTGACATTGTATCTCAATGTATGGGCACAGAGGGGGATGGTAGATTCCCAGAACAAGCCACTTCAACATGCAGATATTCTCAAGCAAATTGAGCAGAGAGTCTAAGAATTTCCAAATTTATGGTCCTTCTGAAAAATCAAAGTACTTCAAAAGCTCACATCTGACCCCCACATCTTTGGCAATGCATATGTAGATTCCGCAGCCAAAGAAGCCGCCCTGATGGGCGTTGACAGATATCCACAGGCTACTATCTCTGCTGTCACGCGAAGACCCCGGGAGAGCCCCTCCCTTACGCATCTGAGTTCCACAACTTCTTAAAGGCACAGAGAGAGCAAGGAGATGCATCTTTATTTAACTCCCTTGAATCAATACCCATTGATAAAGGAGAATGTCTGTATTACAAAGGGGTTGATGACAAATTGTTACCATATATCCCAACTACAATGATTAAGTCTGATTAAATTTAATCATTCAGTCTTTGTTCAGCCAGAACCAGAAGCGCTCTTACAGCTAGTACAAAGGAAAAATGTGCCATCCCCAGAGTGGCTGATGGTCCATGGTAGTCGATTCAAATTGACTTCATTGGTCCTTTCCCTCCAGCAGAGGGAGGATTCAGGTATGCCTTGGTCATTGTTGATGTTTTCTCAAAATGGGTTGAGGCCCTGCCTGCCACAAACAACGGCCTCCTCTTGTGGAAAGATGTGTTTTCACACTGGGGCTTCCCAAAATTAATTGAAAGTGACAATGGACCTCACTTAGTGAGACAAATCATGTCCCACTTGCCTGGCAATAACAGCTGTAGCCTCAGAGTCAACAGGAATTTATATGAGTCCAAATTTGTTGTGGGAGCTTAGCTCATGGTTAAGAATCTTAGGAAAAAAAGGACCGTGGGATTCCAATTACAAAGGCCCATTTGTTATCACACAGGTGATAGGCCCAACTGTTTTGGAAGTGCTAAGGATTAGCAAGCCAAGCGACAAAGGTGTTAAAATTGTTCATATTGATCAATGTAAGCTTGTTATACTGCCAGTTGAGAATCCTAGTGATGCTGGTGAGAACTGATACTGCGCTTTTATTTTATTTTTCAGGTCCCCTATTGGATCGGGATCCATGAATCCGCCTGTTTCCCTGGAGATGACATCTCACACTATCCAGTGGGACCCAGACAGTGTGATCGAGGGGGAAGACAGTGAAAGCTCCGAAGGAACAGAATAAGATCGAGAGCCACGGATCAAAGGACTCAGAGACTGTTATGGGACTCGGACACTTTATGTTTTTTCACTTCTGTGATGATTTTTTGTTTTGTTGTGTTTTTTGCTTCTTTTTAGGACTATTTGCCCACACCTGAACTGTCAATAAGACCTTAGGAGCCATGGAACAAAGAAAATTTTTGAATTTTTTCTTTTTTTTGAAAGATTGTAACGAGACTCATTAATACTTAAGAACTCGTACGTTGGTGATATTTACTGTAGATTTTTTTGCTACTTTGTTTTTTTCCTATTTGTGTTTAATAGGTAGTAACCTAAAAGTTTAAAAGTTTTTCAAAGAGAATCTGGCTCATGTTGAGGAACTAAATAACTTTCAGGCCCGTGTAATAACACATAGTACCACTTTTATCAGACCATACCGGAGACTTGGTGCGGGTAGGGTACTTACTCCCAGACCATGCTCACCTGTAGGTGGTATACCTATTGTTAGGGCTCTTCTTACAAGGGTACCTTCAGTCCCTCCCAACACTCCTACTGACCAGGGAGTTAACGAAATTATGCATTCCCTCAATACCATATATGAGAATTACGACTAGACTCATATGCCAATTTGTACTTCAGGGTAAATTATCAAATTACCATAAGTAGAACAGAGGGATTTGTTAGACGGAGGCCATGGGTACCAAGGCCTCTGTCAGCCATTTTGTCTTGTGTAAGAGTTTCAGTTTAAGAACTTTTGTTGTAGGTCTCAAGTAATAAGGAAACCAGGCCTGGAAGAGAAACAGGCATGGAGCTAATTAGGTTTGGTCCGAGCATATATCAAAAGTTCATCAAGATTATAGTTAACCAATTCGCTATTTACTTTTATTTTACAAGTATTTCTCGATATTTTATGGTGTATTCTATCCCTCAAGGCTAATATGACGTTTCTTATAATCAAGAACAGAGCTGATTAATGTCAATAAGTAATGATTTGTGCTTGGTCCCAAAAAGGCTATTATAAGATAATTTGTATAGATGAACTTAAGTGTAGTATATAGTTAGTAATGAAATTAGTGTGTCTTTTTCATGTCTACGTGAAATGTAAGTATTGCCTTTGTCAGGATGAGGTCATTATGTATCCATTGACAATAATGGTCACTAATGTTATCCAATGGCAGAAAATTGTATAAAAACGCCCTGCTTTAGACAGGCGGGGCGACACTATTCCATCATGTGTGCCATGTGTGCCTGCCATTCTGAAGCCTGCCTGTCATTATTGCCTTGCCATATATTTCTGTATTTTTATCTACCCGAATAAAACCCACTTTTGGTTCCTGAAGACGCAGTCTATGAAGTTTATCGAACAAAGGAAGAACAAACTAACGAAGAATTATTTCTATCAGGCCATCCTGCTGTGAAAGACCTCAAAGGTCAGGTCCCCTGGTTCTCATTAGTGGCTAAAAATGTCAGTATCTGTAAAACAACCAGGACAACCCATACCCTAAGTCAAAACGCTAAACATAGGCACCCAAAGTCACCCACTTACCCATGCTGACTGATATCTCCTACTGATGTTGGACAGGGCGTCAACTGTCGTCCCATTTCAGGGGGGGACTCGGGCCCTTTGCCTTCTTGGACTGGCCTACCAGGAGGTCTTGCAGGGGTGCGGCCATCTTTGTGAAGGCCTTGATAAACCACCAGTAGTAGCCTACCAATCCCAGGAACTGCTGCACCTTTTTTGAGGGTGGTGGGCCTTGGCCAGTCTTTGATTGCAGTGACCTTGTCAGGGTCTGTGGCCACACCTTCAGCGCTGACTACATGTCCTAGGTACTGTACCTTGGGCTTCAGTAGGTGGCACTTGGACGTCTTCACTTTCATGCAAAACATGGACAGCGCCTCAAATTCTTCTGCCAGGTGCTTCAGGTGGTCTTCATATATCCTTGAGTAGATTATGATGTCATTTAGGTAGAGCAGCACGGTTTAAAATTTCTGTGCCCCAGGCAGCATTCCATCAGCCTCTGGAACATTACTGGTGAATTGCAGAGTCCAAACGGCATGCAGGTAACTCACAGAGGCCCATTGGTGTCGTGAAGGCAGTCTCTGTCAGCCTCTGCTACGGGAACCTGCCAATACCCACTGGTAAGATCTAAGGTGGAAATTTAGTTAGCAGTTCTCAGTGAGGCTAATGACTCTTCAGTTTTGAGTAATGGATAAGTATCTTTATGTGTAATGCGATTAACCTGCCTGTAGTCAACACACATTCTCATTGTACCATCTTTCTTCTTTACCAGGACTAGTGGAGCTGCTCAGGGGCTACAACTGTCTCTGATCACCCCAGCCTCCTTCATTTCCCGTAACACCTCCTTGGCACATTGGTAGTGGGATGGTGGTATAGGCCTGTATCTCTCTTTGATGGCCGGATGGTCACCTGTGAGTATGTGATGTTGTACCCCTTTTGCTTGCCCAAAGTCTAAAGGATGCTTGCTAAAGACCTGCTCATACTCGGACTACCAGGTACACTCCATGCTTTTGGTGTGAAGTGGCGGAGCTGGTGCCGACATACAGTTTCTGGCACTAGTCCTCCAGTTCCCCCTCGGAGCCGTTGCCCTCCGCCTCTTCTGACGGGTTCAAAGGTTCCGTGGCTGTGATGGCGTTGTTGCTGACAGCTTAGCAATGGTAGAATACGGTGGCAGTTTGACCTCCTCCTCCCTACATTTCAGGATACATACAGGTACCCTCCCCTTGCGGACATCAACTACTCCCCTGGCTGTTAGGACAGTGGGCCTACTGTCTGAATACACGGGCTCGACCAGGGCTTGGTAATCCTGCCCTCTAAGGCCTATTGCTGCCCTACACCAGACCAACATTTCACTCCGCTGGGGGAATCACAATGCGAGTTGAGTCACTTTTACACTGCCGACTTCTCCAGCAGACAGCTCCACCTGCTGCCTCTGCATCAGGGCCGTTATCTCTTTCCGCAGGACTTTCTGCTGCCCGAAGTTTGCGGTCTCGGCAACCTGTTGTAAAAAAACAATAATCTCGCCCATACAATTTTGAATGACATTTGTAACTATGGCAAGCATTGGGTTACTTACTCACCGGTCTACATCAACAACTACCATACCCTGGGCACCCAGTTGTACACGCCAAACCGTATTAGTTACTTTTTTAAACCCCACTTGTGGTAAGGGTTGGCCCTTACTGTAAAATATGGTAAAACTGTCATCTGGGCGGTTGACAATGTCAGAATCTGCCCAATAGCGCTTATAAAGGATATAAGGTATCTTTGTCACCTGTGAACTGGTGTCCAGTAAAGCGTTCATAGGAAGGCCATCCAGCGCGACAGGCAGGACCGGCCGTCCTCTCACACACCTGTTGTGCCAGTGCTGCGGGCCAGACAAGCTTACTCCTGGGGGTGTCCTGCGGCCCTAGGGGTTTCTTGTTTAAAGTGCAGGATCTCGCTAGGTGGCAAGTCTGGTTGCGGTGGCGGCAGATTGGTTGTCCTGCGGCATCGTAGCGGTCAGTGGGTCATCTTCGGCCGGCGGGGTATCTCCTCTGGCCTATCCAAGGGACGTCCTCAGGCTACGAGGCTAACCGGATTCCCTCTGGTGGTCTGGATCCTTGGATGAACTGCACGACCTTGGCCAGGTAGGCCATCCCTTTGGTCAGATGCTGCAACTGTAGTTGTATGGCCTCGGGGGTGAGGGCCTCTAGGGTCTGTGCACAGGACCCCACCGAGTTCAGGGGAGGGGGTACCACCTCCGGTTGGTTTGTTGGAGACAGCCGCTTAGAAGGCGCAGGGCCGCTGACGGTGGTTCCCTTTAGCACACGGATGGCCCGGTCCTTGAATTGTACAAAGTCTAGCTCTTGGTGCTGCATGGCCAGTACACGCAGCTGGGCCCGGTGGCCGGGAGACCGGAGACCCTCAATAAATTGCTCAGTCAACAGTTTATTCTCATCTCGGGCGCTGTCAGGGTCTACTTGTTTCATGGCCCTCAGCGCCTCTTGCAAGTTCAATGCGTAGACCCGTATACTGTTCTGCACCCCTTGTTTGCACCGAAAGAATCTTACTTTTAGCTCGTCGGCTGTCCAGGTGTCGAAGGCTTCCTTTAATCTGGCAAATATTTGCTTTACAGTCTGTTTGTCAGGAGCTAGCCAGGAGTTTACTCTTTGAAGTCATTCAGGGTGTTGGCTTCCCTGGAATATTGCAGTAGCCTTGTCGCTCCCAGGATGTACGGAATTGTGAATGGCAGGATGGATGCTTCGGGGGCACCACGGGCGCAAGCTCTTCCTCAGCTGCGGCATTGTCGAAGGTTGCAGCCTGCTCCACCATGGGCGGCTCTTCCTACAGGGCAGACATCTTTCTCCCCCTTGGTGAACTGCAGCCTGGTCTCGGCCTTTATCGATGGGGTCGTCTACCTTTTCTCCGGCAGGGAGTTTTGCGTGCAGGGGATTTCCTGTGTCGCGTTGGCTGACGTCAGAGCGCAGACCTTTGTCTCTTTTCATCCTCTTCCCAAGGTCTCGCCCAGAATGGCACACCCCCTCACTTTCCAGCGCGCCATGTGGGGGTAACAATGGCGAATGTATACAGTTCAATAAAGTCTATGGCACACAGTACCCATTAGTCTCGGGCACAAGATCCTGTTCATGATGCCAGGAACCTGACGCACCCCGGGGCCATGGGGTTACTCGAGACCGCTATTCTGCTGCTGGTGGGGAGTCACGGGGTCGAGGCCTATTTTGCTATTATGCAAAAAAAGGTGTCTTTTATTTACAGAGGACGAAGATCACATAAGTGTTGTGGTATAAAATTACAAGAAGTAACAAAGACATGGAAGGGTTAAGGAGAGAGAGAAAGACAAGTGCTGGGCAAGGAGGATAGTAACAGAAAGGGTTTAGTGATACTGGCGGTTAAAGTGCAATGGTAGATGGGAGAGAGGTATATCTAGTATAGAGCTGGGTAATCCCCTGTGCCCATACATCCCTTACCCTAAAGTGCAAGATTCACCGAAGTCTGATCACCTACCCGTAGATGATGGATTCCTCCTCGCCGAACATGTGTCACAGCCCCGACACGTGTTTCGCGTCTGGTTGCTTCAGAGACCTCTGGGGATGATGGGATGGCAGCGGTGGTGGTTTCGCTCCCCAGGGAAACCGGTAAAGTCAATGGCGGTGGTAGGTTGGTGGGAGAGCGGGATTGAGGGCGCAGAATGACCGACTGACACAAGCGTTGAAGTCTCAATTACCTTTACTGGTAGAAGTAGCAGGTTCGTCCAGGGTACCGTCCACAGGAGATATTAGGAGTCCGGGAGGCCTGGAAGCAAGTTGGGATTCTCATCACCCGGTGAGTTCTGAGGCCTCCCTGTTGCGCTACCCTTGGTAAGTCCTGGCTGCCTGTAGCAATGCTGGTACCCTCTCCTCCTGCATATAGTCTCTTGCCCGTATTACAGGCAGCTCGAGACCTCTCTGGGTTACACTCCTCTGGCTGCTGTCCCTGAGTTCTCTGGTGCTGCTGTGCTTCCTGGGCTTTGTCATTGACAAGAGACATGGAATCTCCCACCCTCCAGTGTTGGCTGCTGGGCCTAGAGTCCCTCACAACCTCAGACTCCGGTGTCCTCTCCTGGTGCTCTGCACTGGGGTGAGCCCAGCAACTGGCTCCACTCCCCACACCTGCTCCTCCACTTTCTCAGCACTCTCCTATGGGTCCCTCATGCTGTTACGTATTAACTGCCTTGTAGTATGGAAGTGCTGCTGCTATAGGTTTAAATGAAGCCTTTTTTTTCTTGCTCAGTGTGAGTAGATGAGGCTAATGAGCGGAGCATGTAGTAGCAGGTGTGTGTGTGTGAATGCTTAGGTATGCTGAGGGGTGTGTCTGGGCTGGTTGCTCCCCACCCCTTAAATGGATCAGCTCTCATACACCTGATGTTGCTGATTCAGTTCACGTCTGGACTGTGACCTGTCGTGAGCAGAAGCTCATCCTGAGCTGCTGTGATATTCTCCATTGAAAGTTGCTGAGTTCCTTGTCCGTAGGTGGAGGTAGGGGCTTATGCCTAGGGCTTCTTAGGAGTCAGGGATTTAGGTCAGTGGCTCGAATTTCCTCACCGTCAGAGGTACCTTCGAGATCAGGGCGAGCCAGGCACCACAGTATCAGAGCCAGAGTAGGCTCCTCTGACCCCCTACATCCCGCTCCTTGCTACCCTGGCCTCCACAATGTGTCACACGCTGGCTAGTCTCCATCCTGGGACGAGCCTCACGCTGCTCCAGTCCACGGGACCTCTTCACCTCTTCACAGTCCTACTAGGAAATGATCTGCCTAACACCGCCTGCAGGCCAGAATTTATAAAGGACCTCTCCTGGACTCGGGTTTCAGAGCTCCCCCTGGTGTGGATATCTTCCCTTGCTTCCTAGCACGGCATGACCCCCGAGGGAGGCAATGCCTCAGGACTCTGGGGTACCACACAATTGTTGCCACTTTAGTGATGGCTGTGCCTAATTTTTGGAAAAGTGGGAACTCTTGTTAGGGTCTCTTTGATGGGTGGTGCATTACTTGAGCAGGGCTCTCTGAGCACAAACCTACTCCTGAGACTCCTGCACCTGTTCCTAAATAATCAACCTTGAAATGCTATGCCTATGACTCCTGCCTTGCTGCCACTGTGGCCCAATCAGATTCAGAAATCTATAAGATGGCTACTGTAGTCTGACTCTAATTTGTGGAAGAGTGTGGACTCTTGTTAGGGTCTCTCTGCTGTGTGGGGCATGACTTGAGCAGGGCTCTCTGAGTGACATACCTACACCTGTTGCTCGTCCTCCTTTTACTACTGCCACTGTTCCCTGTGACTCATCTGACGGGCCCCCAGGCCGTGGGGTACTCGGGAGCCGGGCCGGTGCGGTCTCTCTGGGATGACGGTGGTCGTGACCGGGTCTCATGGCCTGGGCTCAGTCTAAAAAGGGGTTATTTACAGGGTATTTGTCGTGACGCCACCCGGGGTATGTGGTCAGTGGGACCACTGCTGCCATATTCCAGCTGGGGACGGTGACGTAGGGCAGCGTGGATGATAAGCCCTCCTCGGGTAAGGCTGTGTGTCCCCAAGGCAGGTGTAGTGTAAGGGGGATGCATTCTCTGGATGCTTCACTTCTGTGCTGCAGCTTCTCCAGCCAGCACGCAGGGAAAACAGGGATGCGGCTCCACAGGTGGAGATCTCTGCAGCGACACTGGAAGAAAACAGTCTCCGGTCATTGTGAGCTTACCGGGTACTTTACTATGTCAAAGCTCTTTAGCAGCAGGTTAAAAGTTGCTGTTCTTACAGTCACAATTCTTACAAGTTAACACCGCTCCGGGCACCCGGGTTCCACTGCAGCTCAGACGTCTCCTCTCCGTTCCGTTCAGGCCCTGCTTGTCTCTTTCTCTGTCCTCACTCACGGGTTTGGTATGGCCGTCACGGGCTTTTGTGTGATGCTCCCTATATTTTAGGGTCACTAGCCCTAGTCCAATGTCTATGTTCCTACACCGTGGTAGTAGTGTAATGGGTGCCCTCCACACCTGTCGGGTGGGCTGTCATCTTAATTGTCTGCCGTCAAATTGGATGTGTCGAGCCCACTGGGACGAGGGTACCGGACCGTGTCTGCTGCGGGGGAAGTCACGGGTGGTCCTGGTCCGGTCCGTTTCCCGGGCCCTGGCAAATAAAAGGGATGTATTTACAGGGGATTGTCAGTCGTGACGCCACCCACCATATGCGGCCAGTGATGGGGCCGCCGCTGCTGCAGAACCTCCGGGTATGAAGGAATGGCAGCTGAGGTGTAATAGTTCCAGTGGGTAGAACTGTATTCCCCGGGGCAGTGATGGTATAGTCTATAATGGATATGAATGGTGAAGACGGGGTTAAAGGACACACACTCACGTTTAGTAGTCAAAGGTGCAATTCTCCTCTTCTCCTGATGCTGCAGCTTCTTCTAATCCGTGTGCAGAGCTGACAGGCTGGTATCTCTGCAGGTGGGAGCTCTCTGCTGCTGAATGTAGGGCAAAGGTTGCAATCAATACACAGACTCACAGTTTTGCTGTTTTCCAAAGCTTTACTGCAGATGTTGTTGCAGGTTATAGTCCACGGAGTCTGTAATGGGGCTAAGCTCTTTCCCCACCCTGTCCGGGTCATTAGCTTCCTCGTGTTACGCTGTGTGTGTGTCCTGAGCTGCTGCTTCTAGCTAAGCTGCTGGGACTTCTCACTCTTTCTCTGTGTTCTGCTGGTACCACTTGGCTAGGCAACTTGAGTCCTCTGTGCTGTGCTGACCCCTCCGTGTTGCTTTGCACTAGTACTAGGGGCATCTAGAGATCCCACTGTTCCTGGATTCACTGTGCTGTGGGTGCCAGACACAGTGCCGGATCCGGTGTCCGTTCCGTGCGCACTTCTGGGGCAAGCAAAAGTGTCACTCCAGCTCCCAGACGTGTTCCTCTGTCTGTAGTTCTGTTCCTCCGACCCTTGCTAGGTCTGCACTGAGCTAACTCTGCTCTCAGTGTGCACTTCACAGCCCTGCTCCGAGCTGCACTGAACTCTCCCTCATGAGCAAGAGTATTTAAGGGAGCAGGTGGTGCTCCCCCTCCTGGCCCAGAGGTGCTAGTGTTTGTCAGTGTGTAGTGGGGAGGGAACCTATGTGGTGTTATTGTGGCATATTAACCCATGGGGTGCCACAGATGCTTTGTCTGAGTGTGTGCACGCCACCGAAAGAACCACGCTGACACCCATGTCAAAGTATAGCTTAATGACAAAGACCTTTATTTTAGGAGGGTTTAGCAGTTTTATTACTCATCATTAAAGGGGCATTCCTTAGGGGTGTTTCTAGGTGATTGCATCATATTATGCTGAATCTACATTTTATTCTGAAAATTATTCAATTCATATTCTGTGGGTTAGTTAGCTTCAATTTAGCCTTGGATTGTACATTCAGTCCGTGCTGATAAGAGCTTCAGTGCAGCTACATCTATCTCAAAACATTATATAAAATCTCAGACAGAGGAATCCCGAAGGAGGGAGGGAGACCTAACTAGAGGAAAAGAGCAAGGCCTTTTTTCTACAAACTGGCCTCTAGCCTGCACACTGGAAGATATCTGAATGGCTTCAATAAACTTGTATAAATTGTTAACTATTTATTGCCGCAATATTAGGTAGGTCCCACGCCGGTGTGTGATTGGAGTCGTTGAGTCTCCCCGGTCACCTCTATATAGCCGGCTCTCTGGCAGTCATGGCCTAGCCCTCCGGTGACCCAAGTATAATGTGGACTCACCAGGCCCCTTCGGTCTCACTGTCGGGTGTTGCTGCTTGTGGCTTACTTCCCTCGCCTCCGGCTATGGAGCGAGTTTCTCCCCTAGGAAATCTGACTCCAGGGTTCTGCGTCCTCCAGAGAACCTCTCCTCCTGGGAATGTCTGCCTCCATCTACTCAGTCACTTCCGTCCGGGTGTCTCTCTTCTTACTAACCTTACCCACCCACACTACACTAAACTCCAGCCACCCCTTACTCTACTTATAGTGATTGGCTCAGGGTTGGAGTGGGTTGGTGTGTTTTGAAGTCAACCATCTTCCTTGCCTGGCTCCAGTTCACCCTGTGGCCGTCCTGGTCGCCACACATCCATCTGTCAATTTTAGCTGAGTTTCACCCACCTCTGAAATGTAAGTGAGGGAGTCACCTCCTTCTTTGCAGTGATTTTGCAGAGTGTGCATGTGGCGCCCTGCAAGGTCAGGCGTCACAAAGGGGTATTGCACCTGTAAAAGAGGTGTAGTTGCCCCAGCTGCAAGTGGTCCCTAGGTTGGTGGGTGGGACCCATTCCCTGCACTCCCACATTAGTTGAGAGGTGGGAGGTTACCCGGGAGGGGATATAGTCACCCACAGGGAGATCAAGAGTTGGTTAGTTGGAGGAGGGAGGAGGACAAAGAGGATCCAGCGCGTGAGTAAGCTGGAGCTTCGGGGTCAAGACAGCTGAGAAGAGTGTGGAACAAACCGGAAGGGTCACCGGGTCGGTTTCAAGACAGTCCAGCGGGAAGAAAAAGGGATCTTGAGGAGATCCTGAAAGAGGGCGCCCGACGCGAGAAGTCCAGGCCCTTGAGAGAAAGGGAGATCCCCAGAGTGGAGCGACCATACTCCAGGGGATACTCCAGTCCACCACAGGAACGCCGGGCCCGAGGATCCAGCCAGAGTTCAGCTTTGCAGTCGGCAACCGGCTGCTGTGGCTTGTTTATCAGCCGCAGCACCCTGCCAGATGGAGCGGTCTGCCTGCTTCCTCACCACAAGGGAGAGGACTCCTGGTACTACCTACACGGAGCTACTGGGTGTAGGCCCATCCTAGGCAGGGAAGAACTGACAGGGGTTTGTCAACAAAAGTATACCACGGTTCCAGCATACCACCTGGGATCCACTTGCAGTCACCCGTAGAGCTACCTGTCATTACAACATCTTGCTGAACTGTGAACTTTGTTTGATGCTGCTACTAGTTGACAATAAGGTACCCGGGAGAAAGTGACTTTGTCTCTACGTGTGTTTTCCTACATACAACATCAACCTGTTCCTTTGCAGGAACGCTGCCCCGGAGGAACGCCCTACCTGTAGGGGGCTTTGCCAACTCAGCCGCACTACCATCTACCTCCGGCGGACTGTGGTGGCGCTGGTGACCCATCACCAGGTACTACAGGTGGCGTCATGGCCGCACCGTCCATTGGACAGTGTGAGCCCTGAGTCCAGAGCGGCGGCAGCCAGAGGGAGCGGCATGAGAGAAGGGGGGCGGCGCCACCAACATCAGCGGCGGGCTCAGGAGAGACGGACGCTGTCCCCGGTAACAGCGGTAAGAGGGCGGGCACGCTGTGGCACTGTAGGCTGCAGGGGCGGCGGGGCTGAGGAGGTCCGCTAGCACCCCCCTCCCGGACGCTGCAGGGGCGGCGGGGTTGAGGTCAACTAGCACTTCCCCTCCCCAGACCTCAACTAAGGCTGCAGGGGCGGCGGGGCTGAGATCCGCCAGCACCCCCCCTCCCGGCCTCCGATTGGCTTAGGCGGCAGGGTGGCTAGATGCACCCCTGGGTGGCGTCACATGACAAACTCTTATCCCCTGTAAATACATCCCTTTTTGAAGTGTCACCCAGGCCACGGGATAAGGCACTGCCACCCATGACATCCCTAAACGTTCACTGAGCCTGGTACCCTAGTACCCCAGGGACTGGGACTCGACATGCAGGCTGGCACAGAGCGTGTCTGGTGCACCCATGCTCCGCCATGACGCTATTTGTACTCTCGGTAGGTTGTTGTCCCTTCTCCTGGTGTCGGCCTCTAATATCAGCAGTTTGGAGCTTTTGGAGACCTTTCTAGGTGTTTTCTGTGTGTTTCATGTTGCCTGACATTGATTTTAATGGGGTCCAGAGGGTTCATCGAACAATTTGGCGATCAACCGCTATTCAGAGAACCAAACCCCGACACTAGAGTGTTGTGTGATCTCTAGTAGTAATGATCTCCTCTGTGTGATCTCTAGTAGTAATGATCTCATCTGTGTGATCTCTAGTAGTAATGATCTCATGTGTGTGATCTCTAGTAGTAATGATCTCATGTGTGTGATCTCTAGTAGTAATGATCTCATCTGTGTGATCTCTAGTAGTAATGATCTCCTCTGTGTGATCTCTAGTAGTAATGATCTCATCTGTGTGATCTCTAGTAGTAATGATCTCCTTTGTGTGATCTCTAGTAGTAATGATCTCATCTGTGTGATCTCTAGTAGTAATGATCTCATCTGTGTGATCTCTAGTAGTAATGATCTCCTCTGTGTGATCTCTAGTAGTAATGATCTCCTCTGTGTGATCTCTAGTAGTAATGATCTCCTCTGTGTGATCTCTAGTAGTAATGATCTCATCTGTGTGATCTCTAGTAGTAATGATCTCATGTGTGTGATCTCTAGTAGTAATGATCTCATCTGTGTGATCTCTAGTAGTAATGATCTCCTCTGTGTGATCTCTAGTAGTAATGATCTCCTCTGTGTGATCTCTAGTAGTTATGATCTCATCTGTGTGATCTCTAGTAGTAATGATCTCATCTGTGTGATCTCTAGTAGTAATGATCTCCTCTGTGTGATCTCTAGTAGTAATGATCTCATCTGTGTGATCTCTAGTAGTAATGATCTCATCTGTGTGATCTCTAGTAGTTATGATCTCCTTTGTGTGATCTCTAGTAGTAATGATCTCATCTGTGTGATCTCTAGTAGTAATGATCTCATCTGTGTGATCTCTAGTAGTAATGATCTCCTCTGTGTGATCTCTAGTAGTAATGATCTCATCTGTGTGATCTCTAGTAGTAATGATCTCATGTGTGTGATCTCTAGTAGTAATGATCTCATCTGTGTGATCTCTAGTAGTAATGATCTCCTCTGTGTGATCTCTAGTAGTAATGATCTCCTCTGTGTGATCTCTAGTAGTAATGATCTCCTCTGTGTGATCTCTAGTAGTAATGATCTCATCTGTGTGATCTCTAGTAGTAATGATCTCATGTGTGTGATCTCTAGTAGTAATGATCTCATCTGTGTGATCTCTAGTAGTAATGATCTCCTCTGTGTGATCTCTAGTAGTAATGATCTCCTCTGTGTGATCTCTAGTAGTTATGATCTCATCTGTGTGATCTCTAGTAGTAATGATCTCATCTGTGTGATCTCTAGTAGTAATGATCTCCTCTGTGTGATCTCTAGTAATAATGATCTCCTCTGTGTGATCTCTAGTAGTAATGATCTCCTCTGTGTGATCTCTAGTAGTAATGATCTCATCTGTGTGATCTCTAGTAGTAATGATCTCCTCTGTGTGATCTCTAGTAGTAATGATCTCATCTGTGTGATCTCTAGTAGTAATGATCTCCTCTGTGTGATCTCTAGTAGTAATGATCTCATCTGTGTGATCTCTAGTAGTAATGATCTCATCTGTGTGATCTCTAGTAGTAATGATCTCATCTGTGTGATCTCTAGTAGTAATGATCTCCTCTGTGTGATCTTTAGTAGTAATGATCTCCTCTGTGTGATCTCTAGTAGTAATGATCTCCTCTGTGTGATCTCTAGTAGTAATGATCTCCTGTGTGATCTCTAGTAGTAATGATCTCATCTGTGTGATCTCTAGTAGTAATGATCTCATCTGTGTGATCTCTAGTAGTAATGATCTCCTCTGTGTGATCTCTAGTAGTAATGATCTCCTCTGTGTGATCTCTAGTAGTAATGATCTCATCTGTGTGATCTCTAGTAGTAATGATCTCCTCTGTGTGATCTATTTGTCCTCACACGTTACTTTCCACACATAGAACTTTCCAGAAAAGGCGACGTGAGGTGATTGTGCCAGAAGTGAGGAGCCAATAATCATCCCATCATGTGACCCCTGACTCCTCCCCCATGTGACATCATCACAGGTCCTGTACACGCAGAGCATATAGCTGCTCCATACACCTCGTACACACTCGGCTCCGCTCCGCACACCTCGTACACACTCGGCTCCGCTCCATACACCTCGTACACACTCGGCTCCGCTCCGTACACCTCGTACACACTCGGCTCCGCTCCGTACACCTCGTACACACTCGGCTCCGCTCCGTACACCTCGTACACACTCGGCTCCGCTCCGTACACCTCGTACACACTCGGCTCCGCTCCGTACACCTCGTACACACTCGGCTCCGCTCCGTACACCTCGTACACACTCGGCTCCGCTCCGTACACCTCGTACCAACTCGGTTCCGCTCCGTACACCTCGTACACACTCGGCTCCGCTCCGTACACCTCGCACACACTCGGCTCCGCTCCGTACACCTCGCACACACTGGGCTCCGCTCCGTACACCTCGTACACACTCGGCTCCGTTCCGTACACCTCGTACACACTCTGCTCCGCTCCGTACACCTCGTACACACTCGGCTCCGCTCCGTACACCTCGTACACACTCGACTGTGCTCCGTACACCTCGTACACACTCGGCTCGGCTCCGTACACCTCGTACACACTCGGCTCCGCTCCGTACACCTCGTACACACTCGGCTCGGCTCCGTACACCTCGTACACACTCGGCTCCGCTCCGTACACCTCGTACACACTCGGCTCCGCTCCGTACACCTCGTACACACTCGGCTCCGCTCCGCACACCTCGTACACACTCGGCTCCGCTCCGCACACCTCGTACACACTCGGCTCCGCTCCGCACACCTCGTACACACTCGGCTCCGCTCCGTACACCTCGTACACACTCGGCTCTGCTCCGTACACCTCGTACACACTCGGCTCTGCTCCGTACACCTCGTACACACTCGGTTCCGCTCCGTACACCTCGTACACACACAGCGGCTATATATCTGCTGTGCGGCATTAGTCAGTACTGAGCTCAGTATCTGCAGAGCTGAACCTGCGGGAGAAACCGGAGCTCATCTTCCCCCATTCAGGTCTCTACAATATCGGATCCTCTCACATCTTCTATAGAAGAGAATTCTCCTGATTGACCATCAAGGATGGATCTGGACAGGGACAAGATGGCGGAGAGGATCTTACCCCTCACCCTAGAGATCCTCTTCCTTGTTACTGGAGAGGTGAGAGATGTCACATCACATCATTCTTGTCTATGGACAGAAGAACAGAGGACAGGAGAGGTGAGGACTCTGGAAATGTCTGGAGACTGGAGATTTATTAATGTGTCTCCTCTCCATAACCAGGATTACACAGTGGTGAAGAAGAGCTGGAGTGATCTGTGCTGTCAGGAGCCTGTACAGTGTGAGGGAAGAGCCCTGAGCCCAATCACGGGGCCTCCACCTCACCCCCTGTTACATGAGGACATCAATGAGCAGAAGATCCTAGAACTCACCTACAAGATGATAGAGCTGCTGACTGGAGAGGTGACACTGCTGGGAATGCTGCTGCTGCTGCTGGGACATTATACAGTAACGCTATGAAGGGATGGGGGAATGATGACCGCGCTATCATTGTATGTGTCAGGTTCCTATAAGATGTCAGGACGTCGCCGTCTATTTCTCCATGGAGGAGTGGGAGTATTTAGAAGGACACAGAGATCTGTACAAGGACATGGTCATGATGGAGGATCCCCTCACATCAGCAGGTAATAGACAGGACTAAATACACACGGCCTATAATGATCTGTATGTAAAGAATGAATTCAGTCCTGTATGTGTCTCCTCCAGGTCTATCCAGTAAGAGGACAACACCAGAGAGATGTCCCCGTCCTCTTCTCCCACAGGACTGTAAAGAAGAAGATCCCGATGTTCCTCCGGATCATCAGGTAGATGGAGAGAAGGTGTGATGAGATCTCCCTATGATGTGTAGACGGCTGTGAAGATCTTGTCTCAGTCTTGTTTTCTCCTCCACTATTAGATGTTTTATACTTGTGTAATGAGAACGGTGGAGATGGCAGATTACAGCTGATCATAGATGGGACTTCTCCATCTGTCTGTGACTTTATAATCTTTGTTTCAGGGTGAAGATCTGCCCATATTAATCCTCCAGAGACCTATGTGAGGGGTGATGAGTGGAGGACAGAGGAGATCCCTACAGATCACCGCCCAGGTGAGTAGTGACCACTGAATGCAGAGAAGTCACAGATTCTTCTCAGTCACCGGCTGTGGCTGCTTTATCGGTGGTGGAGTCCAGACATATCACAATCATGTGATCACCTGACAGCTCAAAAGATGGCTGCCACAAACAGACCTGGCGCTATCTACTCCACCCTCTATATCCCAGGAATTGCCTTGCCCTTCACCCTCTAACCCCTATACATGGGTCTGGACTTACACAGGGACTAGTAGGCTGAGGACACAGAGTTATCTGATAATTGGTGGTGTGAAATGACAATAATAGTCAGGAGCCGGGTCAGAACCAGGAGGGCAGAGAAAAGTCACAATCAGAAGCCTCAAGAGTAGTCAGTAAACAGGCCGGGGTCACACAGGAATCACATACACAAGGTGAGAGTTGAGTACACAGGACTGAACCAGAGGAGAACAAGGCTATGGTGTATGATGGGTAAGGAGAAGAAGGAGGTGGGAAGTTAAGTTTTAGTTTCACTTTGAAGCATGCTGCTGAATGACTGTTCTGATATATGATGGAGAAAGATGGAAGACAAGAATAAAGTACAGTTAAAGTTTACTCTTGTGAATGCGTCATATCGTGTGGACATTACAACTGGCGACGAGGATGGGATTGATATAACCACCGGCTGCTGTGAGTACTGATCACTGTTTACTGCTTCACACACCAGCATCACTGAGAGACTCTATCATGGCTGAATACTTACACACATTCCCACAGTTTGATATGACTGATGCTACTAATCTCTCCCATAACTGGAGAAAATGGCTAAACAGATTTGAGAACTTTCTAGAAGCCGTGGACATAAAAGAGGAGAAACGAAAGAAGGCTGTGCTCTTACATTGTGCAGGTTCAGGAGTCTATGATGTATACAGCACATTACCTGCAGCCGAGACAGACACATACAGCAATTGCACCAAAGTTCTCACTGACTACAACCCCGAACAAAATATCAGATATGAAAGATACAAGTTCAGAATTGCTAAGCAGCTCCCAGAAGAATCCATAAACACCTATGTCACCCGGCTGAGAGAGCTGGCACATGGATGTGCCTTCACAGATGTAGATGATGAAATTCTAACCCAAGTAATTGTCACCTGCTTATCCAATAACATAAGGCGCAAAGCTCTGCAGCAGGATCTCTCTCTACATGATTTACTCAAAATGGCCCGTGCTATAGAAACAACAGATCATCAGGCTGCCGCAATGGAGAGTGGGCATAATTTACAGGTGCATAATCTCAAGCATAAAAGTACACAAGAGAAGCAATCCCCGAAACAGAGGAAATGCTATAGATGTGGACAGGACTTCCCTCACCACCTGAACAAATGTCCAGCTATAGGACAGACATGCAGTAAATGTGGAAAAGGGAATCATTTTGCAGCTGTCTGCAGGTCAGCAAAGTACAAGTCTTCTCTGCCTCTGACAAAGCCCGCAAGTATAAAAATGGTAAATCAGGACACAGAAGAAATATCTGGGGCGGAAAACTATGTGTTCACCACTTCTGCCACAGGCTCTGTGCAGTCTCCCTGCATCACACCACCTCTGCCACTGGCTCCGTACAGTCTCCCTGCATCACACCACCTCTGCCACCGGCTCAGTACAGTCTCCCTGCATCACACCACCTCTGCCACTGGCTCAGTACAGTCTCCCTGCATCACACCACCTCTGCCACTGGCTCAGTACAGTCTCCCTGCATCACACCACCTCTGCCATTGGCTCAGTACAGTCTCCCTGCATCACACCACCTCTGCCACTGGCTCAGTACAGTCTCCCTGCATCACACCACCTCTGCCACCGGCTCAGTACAGTCTCCCTGCATCACACCACCTCTGCCACTGGCTCAGTACAGTCTCCCTGCATCACACCACCTCTGCCACCGGCTCAGTACAGTCTCCCTGCATCACACCACCTCTGCCACTGGCTCAGTACAGTCTCCCTGCATCACACCACCTCTGCCACCGGCTCAGTACAGTCTCCCTGCATCACACCACCTCTACCACCGGCTCAGTACAGTCTCCCTGCATCACACCACCTCTGCCACTGGCTCAGTACAGTCTCCCTGCATCACACCACCTCTGCCACTGGCTCAGTACAGTCTCCCTGCATCACACCACCTCTGCCACTGGCTCAGTACAGTCTCCCTGCATCACACCACCTCTGCCACTGGCTCATTACAGTCTCCCTGCATCACACCACCTCTGCCACTGGCTTAGTACAGTCTCCCTGCATCACACCACCTCTGCCACTGGCTCTGTGCAGTCTCCCTGCATCACACCACCTCTACCACTGGCTCAGTACAGTCTCCCTGCATCACACTCCCAATCTGCAACACCAATATCACCTTTACAATAGATACGGGTGCCTCAGTGGATATTATAGACAGCACTGCATATGAACAATTGAAAAAAGCCAGTTTTACAGCAAGTGAACACAAAAATCTTCCCATATGGATCTACAACACCTCTAGCTACAAGAGGACAATCTGACACGGAAATCAGCTATAGAGAAAACAGGCAGAAAACCACTTTTCCCACATTACAAGGATCGGGTCTTCTCAGCTATCACACTGCATTGAAGCTAGGTGTCATCCAGATTATTCATACCATAACTGACCCGGCAGATATGGATGTACAGGCCATGGTAATCAGATTTCCCTCCTTATTTAGTGGTTTGGGGAAATTAAAGGACTCTCAAGTACGTCTTCATGTGGACGACAGTGTTCGTCCGGTAGCCCAACCACTTAGACACATTCCTTTTCACCTGAGAAAGAAGGTAGAAAAAGACCTTCAATTCCTCATGGATGAGGACGTCATTGACACTGTTACTGGTCCCACTCCGTGGGTCTCTCCACTCGTGGTAGTTTCCAAAACCAAAGACGCCTGAGCAGGTGAGACTGTGTGTTGACATGCGCCTACCCAACACCGCTATCCAGAGAGAAAGACATATCTCACCCACGATTGATGACATCATTCATTTACTAAATGGAGCGACCGTCTCTTCAGAGCTCGACCTCAATAAAGGCTATCAGCAATTAGAACGGAGTCCAGAATCCAGATACTTAACAACATTTTCCACACATGTGGCCTCAGAAGATAGAAAAGATTGACTTTTGGAGTCTGCTCAGCAGCGGAGATCTTTCAGGATGCGATAAGGAGCGTCGTTCAACACATTCCCAATGCCTTTAATTACAGTGATGACATACTGGTGTTTGGTAAAACTCAAGCTGAACATAATCGTGCTCTATACAACATCTTCCAATGCTGCTCTCTGCTGGACTCACTTTACACAAAGAAAAGTGCGAATTTGATAGAAGTTCATTAGAGTTCTATGGTCACATCTTCTCGGCAAAAGGAGAATGACCTGATCTTAAGAAGGTAGAATCCATCAAGACAGTCTCAATTCCACAAACTGCCAGTGAAGGGCGCTCTTTTCTTGGAATGGCAAGCTACTGTGCTAGATATATTCCACATTGTTCAACTATCAGCAGAAGAGAACTTACAAAGCAAGATTGTGTTTTTCAATGGTCCCAAGACTGTCAGACCTCTTTTGAAGCAATTAAAAATGAACTTTGCTCCACCACTACCATGGCTTATTGTGATCCGGCACTTCAAACTGAATTAATTGTGGACGCCAGTCCCGTGGGGCCGGGTGCTATCTTAGCACAATATAGGGATAATAATCAAGATCCTCACATCATTTCTTATGCAAGTAAAAGTTTAACAAGCACCGAAAAGAAATATTCCCAACCTGATAAAGAAAGCTTGGCCGTTGTCTGGGGTGTGAACACTTTCACTTATTTCTCTATGGAGCTCCCTTCACCATCGTCACCGACCATCAAGCTCTCCTTACAATCATTGGAAATCCCAGAGCTAAAATGCCTGCACGCATTGAAAGATGGGGTCTACGTCTACAGGACTAGAACTACAAAATGATTCAAACTGGTTGTACCTAAGACTTTGCACAACTTAGTCATACAGATCGCACATGAAGGTCATCTGGGAATTGTTGTACTAAAAAATTACTTAGAGAAAAAGTGTGGATCCCAAATATGGATCAATTGGTGGAAGAGAAGATCAGACATTGCTCCACCTGTCAATTCATTACTCCATCATCAAACTTAGAACCACTGCAAATGTCTCCGCTCCCCACTGCTGTCTGGGAGGAAGTGGCAGTCCACATATATGGACCATTACCCAATGGCCAGTACATTCTAGTAACAATTGATGAATATTCTAGATACCCGGTCATTTCTTTCATATCTTCAACATCTGCCACTAGTGTCATACCAGAACTGGATGACATGTTCTCTGCATATGGCATCCCAAGAGTGGTTAAAACAGACAATGGACCTCCAGCTAGTGTGCCTGACAAAGACGTATGGACCAATGATGTCCAGCGCACAACACAAAATATTGATCTGGGAGATAGCAGAGGGCCCTGCTCATAGAGAATGGGGGAGAGGTGACCTCCTGCACTCACCTGTGGCTGTGCCCTGATCTCTCTACCATCCCTTTATAAGTTCTTTCAACTTGTCGCCGAACAAGATACCTAGGCCCTCACTGGCCCTGATATTAGCCCTTAATAGGGAAAGGCCGGTGAGACTGATAGTCCCAACTACTGCAATAAAGAAGACAGGAGGAAAGGGGAGACAAACAGGAAAACAACACAGCACCTTTACACCTGCTTCCTCGCTCCTTTGCAGCAGATGGCTTAGCAGTAGTCGGTTCTCCAGAAAACCTCCTTCACCATTGGAAGTTTGACTAGGAATGTTCAATCACCAGCAAAGCATGCTAGAACCATGTGACCATATAAAGGGGATGGGAGTGATCACAGAATAGCCACACCTGGACAAGAACTAGCTAGCTTGCTAGCAGCAGAGACTGACATTAACTCCTCAAATGCTAAAGGAAAGAAACAAGTTTAATACAAAGTCCCAATACAGAAAAGAGAAAAATGTCCCAAACCAGTCACAAGTCTCCCAGGTAAGAGAGACCAACGTGACAGTACCCCATCCCCTTTAACGAGAGGATTCCAGACCCTTAATTATGGAGTAGACAGGATAACATCTATGGAAAGAACGCCGCGACCTACCAGCGTTCCCTTCTGTAACCCCCGGTCTCTCAAGGATATCACCTGTGCAGCGAGGTAAAGATGGAGCAAATGTCGGCTCTGGAGACAGGACACATCTCCGGGGCTATGAGCTGTGAAACACATTACAGGTACCAAATACTAGGGGTAGCTCCAGCCGGACGGCTGAAGGGTTAGCAATGTCCTTCACCCTATGTGGACTGACAAATCCAGAGCCCAGAAGCTCACTTCCAGCTGATGGCAGCAGTGGACACCCATACACAGCCATTCACACACAAGTCCTCACCGGCATGTCTATTACCAAGAATGTTTCTTTAGGAAAGTGTACATCCGCTTGAAGGACGAACAACCGAGGCGTCACCCCGAAACCTGCAACTCCGACTCAGGATGGTGAACTTCCATAGGGGAAACTACCCCCTCCTCCACCACCTCTCCTGGGGAAACACGTAGGTCCAGAAAGTACCTGGGCAGAGGGAGAGATTGTGCGCCTTCTCTCCGGTTGCACCTTGTTCACATTACCTGGAGGAAGGGAAAGTACAGAGGAAATGTATACAGCCCAGGTTACATTCCTCACAATGATCTGGGGAGGGCGGCTCTTCAGGCAGTGTATTGGGAGTGTACACCTCTGACAGAACTGACTTAGGAACTGTACATTCAGGAGCCGGGGCCCCAGTATGGACAACTCCTCTTATGGATCCCTGGAGGAGAGACCGAGGCCTGGCATAATCCTGGAGAGTGGGAATGGTATCCCTTCTTTGTCCTGGAGGGATAGCAGCCGTAATAGAGTGAAATACGGATGAAGCAGTCATGCCCAGGTCGCCACGCTCTACACAACCTGCGGGAGATGGGTTTTGAGATGTTTATCTGGGTATGGATGAACAAATCCCAAAGAAGTGACTCTAAAGCCCACAGTAAAAGCACGCCCCCATCCCATGGTGAAGTACAAGCGACCTAACACAAGGGGACACCCTACTATCAGCATAGATTCCTACACCTGCACCTGTGAGACCTCCTCCATGGGGAGAACAAGGGGCTGCATCCGGGAATAAAAGTTTATATGTTTATTGCGATGCCACCCGCAGATTCTGGTGATTAGCACCAACGCCACTTCAGACCTCCGGAAGGCGATGGTACAGCAGCCGAGATGGTACAGCTCCCTGTAGGTAGAGCTGGCCCTCCGGGGCAGGGATGCACCTGTAGTGATGGAAGTGCTGATGATGGAAATAAGCCAGATGCAGTGTAGCAGTGAATAAGCACACGGAGACTCTGTCACTCTTCCCGGGTACTTTACTGGAATAATGCTGATGGTAGTACAGTTTACAGAAGACAACCGTTGTTAAGCAAGGATAGCCGGCCGGGTTGTCTCAGTGGGCTGCAAGATCCCTTGGAGTCTCCCGTGGTATGCTTTCCTAGTTTCTAACCCCTGTCCTGCTGCTACTGCCTGTCCGGGAACAAACCGCTTAGTACCAGGCCCGATTGTGGTGCTTCCTGAGTATCCCAGCTTCCTGCTCTCTTCTCTCTCCTGCACTGGATCTCGACACCGGTGGGGTAATCCTGGTGTGACTGGTTTCCTTTCTGACAGGGCGTCTGGGTCGGTTGACGGACCCATGATCTTTGGTGTTACGGCTCAAGGGCTGAACGCCCTGTGCCGTGTTTTTGGAACCGGTGCTCCGGTAAATGGACCAGGGCTCCCTCCCTGAGTATGGATGCTCAGGGGGTCCCTTCCTTCAGTCTGGGCTGCCTGTTATCTGTCTCCAAGCCCCCTCTCTCAGAGTTCCCTTCTCACACAGAGCTCCCGCGCTCCTTCTGTCCTCAGTGAAAACTAAAACTCACTGTATTTCTACCTCCCTCCTCCCCTAACTCCCCCCCCAGGGTATGGGACCTTACCATCTGCCTAGGTAGGTGTGTGGGAGTGCTAGGATGGGATCCTCCTACAAACCCTACATTCCACTGTGACAGGGATAACTACACTCATTTACGGGTGCAGTACCCCAACTGTGACGCCTGACCAGTGGGGCGCCACATTCCCCCTTGGTGGAATACACTCGTCCGCGAGTGTGGTTAACTGGGGTACAGGTGGAGTGAAATTTTCTTTTTCATTATACAAAAATATTAACGGATAACATATTTACATTTTCAAGCATTGTGTTTCATCTCTTTATGGGAGGCGCCAAACTTAGAATGTTGCATAATATATATAAAAAACATTATTAACAGGGGATTCTTCGGCCTCACGGGGATCGGTGACTGCGTGGACCCAGCGGTAATTATTTTCCTGCACAGTCCAGTGTGTCTTATCACCGCTGGGCTGCTTGGGGTTAAAAATTATTTTGTAACAGGGCCAGAGTTCTGATGAAAGTTTATGAGGCTCAAAAAAAAGGGCAAAAGGACAAAAAGGGCAGTTAGCACACATTATGCACACTTCAAACAAAAATTAAAACTACGTACAGTTGAAGTTCTTGTTGGAAACAGCAACTCAAAGGCGGGCTACTCTGATGGCAAACTATCCCATGGGTCACGGATGCCGCTTATAGGTAACCTGGTCTCCACGGTACAGATCTCGATCTGGGTGACCGCGGCGTAGATGGGGCTCTACATCTCGTCGTCCCACAAAAATGTCGTCTTTTATACCGGTTTTGCGTATAAACCCCCACCCGTCCCCATAGCGGAACGACACAACAGTACCTTTCTTTCTCAGTTCTGTAGGTAACGGGGGTTGTAGACGGGCTTCGACTCTTGAATGGCGGTACTCCATTTCAAGTCGCCACCAGTCCTCCCGGTGGCATTGTCGGGCCGCCTGGTCCTCGCTGAGCTGGGGAGCGCTGACCTGGGGAGAGTATGCCTGAGGTGAAGGGCTGGTTGCCAAGGTATCTGGTGGTTTTGCTGCCAGGGCCTCCTCCACAGCTCGTGCAACGGCCGCTGCCTCTCTTGCTTCTCGGTCCACCGCCTGGGACATCAGCTCTACAGCCCGGTTGGCACTCCAGCTGCGGACCACCCACTCCATCGTCTGCGCCATGTTGTCCCGCAGCTCTCGGAAGGCCTCACTCCAGAACTCCCCATGGCAAGGGGCTGAGGCACACCCCCGGGCCTGCACACTGTCCTTCACATGGTTAGACCGCCATTTTGGGGTTCCCAATAAAATGGCGGGAACCAGTTCTCGGTGCCATGTACCGACGATAAGTTCTTTTCAGCCAAAAAGTTCAAAGTCCAAAGGCACACAGTACCTGGTAGCAACGGGCACGCGATTCTGGTCGTCAAACGCCAGAAATTGACTAGCCCAGTGTATGGAGACTCGGGTACCAGGCCCGATTGGGGTGCTTCCTGAGTATCCCAGCCTCCTGATCTCTTCTCTCTCCTGCACTGGATCTCACCCCCGGTGGGTTATCCTGGTGTGACTGCTTCCTTTCTGACAGGGCGTCTGGGCCGGTAGACAGACCCACGACCTCTGGTGTTATGGCTCACGGGCTGAACTCCCTGTGCCGCATCTTCGGAACCGGCGCTCCGGTAAATGGGCCAGGGTTTCCTCCCAGAGTATGGACGCTCGGGGGGTCCTCTCCTTCAGTCTGGGCTGCCTGTTCTCTCTCTCCAGGCCCCCTCTCTCGGAGTTCCCTTCTCACACAGGGCTCCCGTGCTCCTTCTTTCCTCAGTGCAAACTAACACTCACTGTTTTTCTAACTCCCTCCTCCCCTAACTCCCTCCTCCTAGGCTATGGGCCTTATCATCTGCCTAGGTGGGTGTGTGGGAGTGACCAATGGGGCGCCACAATGGCAAGAGACATGGTGGCCTCCAGTGACTCTGGAGTAGAGTACTGAGCCATGGAGTCCTGGAGCCACTAGACAATCCATGACAGGACTGACTCCTTAGAGCCAGGTCATTCCATTGGGTGTCCGCGGCCACCTCTGGATCTCTGAACAGTACTCCTCAGCCGCGCCGCGTCTCCTGCCGGAGTCTATGAAGATTCGACTCTGCCAGAGAAACACCATCAGGGTCCCCATAGACATGGGTCAAAGCCGCAAAAAACTTCTCTACCAACCGCATAGATGGAGAGTCAATTGGTAGAGAGAAAACCCAGGATCTCCTCGCAACAGGGAGACAACGATCCCCACTGTTTATTCTTCGCTCCCTGATGAACGTGGGCAGAGCCTGAAGTATAACTTGCAGGCCTCCTGGAACGCCCGAAACTTATCACGCCCCCAAAAAACCTATAAGGGAGGGAAATCTTAGGTTCCGGCTGGATCTGAGTCTGGGCAGAGAACAGCAGACCCGCGAGACATCACAGCTGCTGCACTACCTGTTCCCTCAGATCCATCACCTCCTGTGAAAGAGTCTGCTTAAACTGGGTGAACACTGCCACAGGACCCATAATGGAGCCAAGAAAAAAAATAGGCTGGTGATTATGTCACATTTGGACTAAGGGAGATATCCAGCTACTGTGTGTGACAATGACGCACGGACCAATGATGTCCAGCGCACAACACTAAACCGACGGGGAGACACCGGGTAAGACAGATACAGCAGAGGGCCCTGCTCACTGGGAACGGGGTAGAGATGACTTCCTGCACACACCTACGGCTGTGCCCTGATCTCCCTACCGTACTTACACAAGTTCTTTCAACTTATCGCCGAACAGGATCCCTAGGCTCTCGCTGACCCTGATGTTAGCCCTCAAAAGGAAATGGCCGGTGAGAGCACTAGTCCCAACCAATGCAATAAAGGAGAGGTAAGGGAAGATAGACAGGGAAACACCACAGCAACTTCACGCCTGCTGCCTCTGCCCTTTGCAGCAGACCAGAAAACCTTCACTATAGGAAGTTTGGCTAGAAATGTTTAATCATCATCAAAGTATGCTGGAATCATGTGACCATATAAAGGGGATGGGAGTAATCGCAAAGTATCCACACCTGAACAAGAACTAGCTAGCTTGCTAGCAGCAGAGACTGACATTTACTCCTCCACAACTAAAGGAAAGAAACATGTTTAATATGACAATTAGAAAGCACCACACCCTACTAAACCTCTAAGCTGTCATGACGGTCTCTTACCTGGGAGACTTGTGTCTGGTTTTGGACCTCTGTATCATCTTTGTATTGAGACTCCATTTTAAATGTTTCTTTCCTTTGGCAGTTCAGGAGTTAATGTCAGTTTTCTGCTGCTTGCAGCCTCCTTAGTTTTCTTACCAGGTGTGGATACTTTGTGAATACTCCCATCACCTTTATATGATCACATTGTTCCAACATGCTTTGCTGGTGATTGACCCCATTCTTGCCCAAGCTTCCTGAGGAGAAGGAAGCTCTCTGGAGAGTTGTCTACTGCTTAGCCATCTGCTGGGAAGGAGCGTGGCAGCAGGCCTGAAGTACTTTTGTTCCCTGTCTGTCTTGCCTTCCCTCTTGTCTTGTTTATTGCAGTGGTTGGGATAAGTGCTCCCGCCGGTTGTTCCCTATTGAGGGTTAACATCAGGGCCAGCGAGAACCTAGGTATCCTGCTCGGCGAAGAGTTGAAAGAACTCGTATAGGGATGATAGGGAGATCAGAGCACAGCCGCAGGTGAGTGCAAGAGATCACCTTCTGCCCATTCCCTATGAGCAGGACCCTCTGCTGTATTTGTCCCCCCCGGTGTCTAACTGTCTGTTGTTTTGTGTTGTGCACTGGACATCGTTGGTCTGCGTCTCACTATCACGCGAGGTAGCTGGACATCCCCCTTAGTCCATGCGTGACAGCAAGTCACACAGGCATTATTGTATAAACCACTGGCAACAAGACTGAATAAGTCACCTCTAAGTCTAAATGGCAAAATTGTGCCCATAGTGTCAATATTTAGTATGTCCACCATTATTTTCAAGCACGGCCTTAACTCTCTTGGGCATGGAGTTCACTAGAGCTTCACAGGAGACACTGGCATCCTCTTACCTCCTCCTTGACAACTGTGGAGACACCAGGGTCTGTGGCTACTCTCGTCCGCTGGCCCGACCACCTTTATAAAGACTGCATGAACCAGGGCTCATCCCAAATGATCGTCTGAACTCCTTAACCGTGGGTGGAACACTACTCAGACAGTACAAGTAACCACACAATGGTAAGTCTTTATTGGATCCCCAACAGTAAAAAACATAATGCATACCAAGTAAAACACTCAATGTAACAGGCAACAGAATCTCACCCCTCCGCTGGTTCACCAGGGATTAGAATATTTGGGGTTTCCACCGCAAACTACACCAATCCCGCAGTACCCTGCTTCTGGCGAGCACCCACCGAGAAAGGAATAGCGGCAAGTTTAGGAAGTTGACTGAGCACCTGACCTGTTGCCAGGGACTGAATTGTCTCAACCTGGGTTTCTTCCAGCCGAATCCTAGAATCCTAGGCTGATCTCCTGCAGAATATCATCCAGTTTTGGTGCTCCTCTAGTCAGACCTGAAGCTACTAGACTGAGGTCATGCAGAGTATGATGACACAATGTTACCCTGGTAGCCAGAACCTAAATTCCTAGATGAGGTTATGGTCTTATAACCGTTATTGTAGGTTGAAAACATGTAGAAGACATACATTTTAAGTATACATTTTCAAAAATATTTATTTCAGGTATATTTTATTTAAAAAATAATAATTTTATTTATTCTTGTCAGATGACTGTACCAGGAGACCAGAAGGACAACCGACATCTTCAATTTATAAATCAAATCAACTAGAAACCACACAGGATACAATTGATGTGAATGCCATTACTCCAGATATCCCATTATCCCTTCACAGCAAAGATCTGTCATCTGATCCTATGAAACAGGTCCAATCTTCTGAATCATTACAGACTAAGAAGAATAGAAGTCACAAAAGAGGCATTAAAAACCAAACTGATCTTACAGCAAAGAAGCCACCTTCACCTTCAGAATATAGAAATAGTTTTATCCTCGAAACATCTTTTGTTAAACATCAAAAAGTTCACACAGAGAAAAAGAGTTTGTCTTGTTCCAAGTGTGGGAAACATTTTAACCAGAAATCAGATCTTGTTAGTCATCAGAGAATTCATACTGGGAAGAAGCCACATTCATGTTCAGAATGTGGGAAATGTTTTACACATAAATCACATCTTATTACACATCACAGATATCACACAGGGGAGAAGCCTTTTTCATGTTCAGAATGTGGGAAATGTTTTACAGATAAATCACATTTTATTACACATCAGAAAACTCACACAGGGGAGAAGCCTTTCTCATGCTCAGAATGTGAGAAATGTTTTACACGTAAATCAGATCTTGTTAGACATCAGAGAACTCACACAGGGGAGAAGCCTTTTTTATGTTCAGAATGTGGGAAATGTTTTGCAGATAAATCAGCTTTTGTTAAACATAAGAGAACTCACACAGGAGAGAAGCCTTATTCATGTTCAGAATGTGAGAAATGTTTTGCAGAGAAATCTAGTCTTGTTAGGCACCAAAGAGCTCACACAGGGGAGAAGCCTTTTTCATGTTCAGAATGTGGGAAATGTTTTGCAGATAAATCACATTTTGTTAAACATCAGAGGAGACACACAGGGGAGAAGCCTTTTTCATGTTGAGAATGTGGGAAATGTTTAGCTCATAAATCACATCTTGTTATACACCAGAGAACTCACACAGGGGAGAAGCCTTTTTCATGTTCAGAATGTGGGAAATGTTTTGCAGATAAATCACATCTTGTTAGACATCAGAGAACTCACACAGGGGAGAAGCCTTTTTCATGTTCAGAATGTGGGAAATGTTTTGCAGATAAATCACATCTTGTCAGGCATCAGAGAGCTCACACAGGCAGTAGCCATTATCATGACTGAAATGTGATAAAAGAATTTCTGGAAATTCATGTTTTGTTTATCATCAAGAATAACTCGCACTAGGAGAAATTATATATTGTGTGGACAAATTGTACAAAAACATGAGAGTCGTATAATTAAATGAGAGGGAATTATTTAGCACATTCCGTATTTTCTGGACTATAAGACACTTTTAATAATAAAAATCTTGTTAATAAGTGAGAGCCTCTTCTAGTCCGGATGCAGCGTCCTGTGATGGAGGAGAATACTGAGACAGTGTCCTTCCCGATCACTGAGAAAACGTCTCTCTGTCCTCCTGCCCCGCACTGATCTATACTGGGGATCACAATTACACAACAATGTGGGATCACTTGATTTCTCAGACAGAATATGATCTACTTTGGTTTCAATCTTACCCCAGTTTGTCAAAGAATATAATGTTTCCCATCAGACTCAAATAAATGATACTTGCTGTCATCACTAAAATGAACTGTGGACCCTTTGGCTTCATCTGGATAATCTGTGCTGGAGGGTTTCAGGCTCTTTGGATGGAAAAGTGGGTGCAAACTGGAAAGTTTAGTTGCCAGTTAGGCTGAAGGCACATTGTCATGCATCAAACATGGAGCGTGTTTGATGCATGACCGTGATGCGAGTGTAATGGGTGTTTGTGGTGAGTGTGGTGCACAGGGGTGACTGTGCATGGCTGTATGCATGTGAGTGTGCTGCATGAGTGCGTGTGTGCTGTGTGTGAGTGTGATGCTGTCCACAGTCCTGAAGCAAACTTCAGGTCCGCAGACAGCATTTCCCGGTGAATTCAAACTTCGCTGCTGTCCAAGCCGCAGACTTTGAATTTGATGCTTTGCCGGTACAGTAACCAATCACTGTGCACTGCTGTGACGGCAGCGGTGCAAGGCGATTAGTAAAAACACAGCAGATGTCAAAATTTTAAAAATCGTTAGGTTTTGCTGGTTATTAACCCCATCTGCAGCCTCTGTGCTGCATGTCAGCATAGAGGCTGCAGATGCGGCTAATAAGCCGGTGTCTGCAGGGTTAACATGCAGTTTGTGTGGTGCCAGCATGTGTCCAGCGAGGGTCCACACTCCCTGGACACATGCTGTCATCACACCCTAGCTGTGCAGGGGTTAATACATGGTTAAAATCCAAGAGGGCAATTGTCGGGTGTTATAAATTCTCTATAAAAGCTGTCGGCATTACTGTACGCAATTTGCGTACAGTACATGCTTGACAGAGTCCTGAAGTCAGGAGCTGTCCGAGGTACTGTACGTAAATTGCGTACAGAACCAGCCGCTGTGCTAATGAGAGTCAGGAGCTGTCCCCTGCTGAGATTTCAGCACCGCGCCAGCAGGGACAGCTCCTGACTTTCATTAGCACAGCGGCTGGTACTGTACGCAATTTACGTACAGTACCTCGGACAGCTCCTGACTTCAGGCTTTTATAGAGAATTTATAACACCTGACAATTGCCGGCTTGGATTTTAACCATGTATTACAGGGTGTGATGACAGCATGTGTCCAGGGAGTGTGGACCCTCGCTGGACACATGCTGGCACCACACAAACTGCATGTTAACCCTGCAGACACCGGCTTATTAGCCCCGCATCTGACATGCAGCACAGAGGCTGCAGATTGGGTTAATAACCAGCAAAACCCCGCAATTTTTTAAATGTTGACATCTGCTGTGTTTTTACTAATCGCCTTGCACCACTGCTGTCACAGCGGTACAAGGTGATTGGTTATTGTACCGGCAGAGCGGCAAATTCAAACTCCGCAGCTTTGACAGCCACAGAGTTTGAAGCAATCTTTACAGCGCACGTGTGCAACTATCGCACCGTGTGCTGTATGGGTGCGAGATTTTCTCGCACCCATAGACTTGCATTGTCCCCTCGCACAGGGAAATCGTGTTCAATTGCAGCATGCTGCGATTAAAGCTGCATTTCCCTCGCAATGCGAGTGTAATGCGAGGAGCTAATGGGACCTTTATCATTTAAAGATACTGGTCCGAGTGCAGTGCCAGTCTCCCTCACATTACACTCGCTAGAGGAAATCGGACAGTGTGCCTTCAGCCTTAAATAGTTTCTCAGATAAGTAAATTAGCACCAGGTGCCGGATTAACACCAATAGTTTGCAGGTATCTGAGTGTCTCTAATTTTGATCATTGTCTTTTTCATTTATCTCATTTACATTTTTATTCTGCGCTTTAGACTATATTCAGATTATGAAATGTTTAATATAGGACGACACAATGACCTGAACAGTAAAGACATTGTGTGTTGTGTGATTGTGATGGCCGGTGTATGTGATCGGTGCAGAGCAGGAGAGGAAGTTACAAGAAATGTCTCCAGTCTGTTCTCCCTTCCTCCAGTCCGGAATGTTGGTGTCCGATTCTCTATACAGAGACCCCTGTACAGAAATATTAGGGCCACAGCAACGTCACATATGTTATACAGAAGAATAGCGCTATCTCCATAGCTCTTTATACAAGGACATATAGATCACACAAGGTCGCCATATTCAGGCTGTTTATATGTTACTCAGACTCTTTATATGAATAAGATCCGTGAGTCTCATTATACGGAGTAGAGAAGCTCCGGGGACAGACACCCCGTAATACTGTGTAAACGCAAAGGAGACAAGCGAGGCACAGAATAGTGCCCTATCAATGGTGACACTGTTAGACACGGTGATATGTAGTGTCCACTCACCTTGCTAGGTTGTGTATACCCACAACCGGCTTGAGCGCCTTATACAGCTGCCGCTGGACCTCCACCGCTATTGCACGTGGAAATCGATATTCTGTAGTTGGGAAGAGGTGTACCACGGTCCGCGCTGCAATGGCTGCAAGGCAATGCTTCAATAAAACTTCCTTTATTCTTTCTCTCCTATGTGTTTCAGAGCCACATCCGAGCTCCTTCCTCAGGGATATTCATATATCCACAGTAAAAGTAAAAATAAAAAAATTCTCAGTGAGGATACTCACCTGTCCGCCAGCTCGCTCCACCTCCGTCTTCTAGATCCTAAAGGCCTTTAGGACCTGTCGTTGCCTGGGAAACCGATCAGGATGGAGCAGGAGGGAGGATAGTGACGGGGGGACAGGATTGTGTTGGGCAGGGTGGAGCGAGCGGGGCAGGATGGAGCCGGGGGGGCAGGATGGAGCTGGGGGGCGGGACAGGATGGAGGTGAAGGGGGGCAGGATGGAGGTCGAGGGAGGCAGGGGAGCAAGAACAGCGGGGGGCTGGATGAAGGCAGGGGGTAGGATGGAGCGAGTGGGGCAGGATGGAGGGAGCAGGGCAGGATGGAGCGAGCGGGGCAGGATGGAGTCGGTGGGGCAGGATGGAGCCGGCGGAGCAGGATGGAGCGAGCAGAGCAGGATGGAGCGAGTGGGGCAGGATGGAGTCGGAGGAGCAGGATGGAGGCGGAGGGGGGGCAAGATGGAGGCGGGGGGTTGAATGGAGCGAGCAGGGCAGGATGGAGGGAGAAGGTCAGGATGGAGCGAGCGGAGCAGGATGGAGCGAGCGAGGCAGGATGGAGCCGGAGGAGCAGGATGGTGGCAGGGGAGCAGGATGTTGGGAGCGGGGCAGGATGGAGCAAGCGGGGCAGGATTGTTGCGGGGGAAGGCAGGATGGTGGCAGGTGGGCAGGATGGAGCAAGCGGGGCAGGATGGAGCCGGAGGAGCAGGATGGTGGCTGGGGGGAACAGGATGGTGGCTGGGGGGGCGCAGGATGGTGGTTGGAGGGGGGCAGGATGGAACGAGCGGGGCAGGATGGTGGCGGAGGGGCAGGATGGAGCCGGCGGGGCAGGATGGTGGGAGCGGGGCAGGATGGAGTGAGCAAGGCAGGATGGAGCCGGAGGAGCAGGATGGTGGCGAGCGAGGCAGGATGGAGCGAGCGGTGCAGGACAGAGCAAGCGGGGCAGGATGGTGGCGGGTGGGCAACATGGAGCGAGCGGGGCAGGATGGTGGCGAGGGGGGCAGGATGGTGGTGGGGGGGCAGGATGAAGCCGGTGGGGCAGGACAGAGCCGGCGGGGCAGGATGGTGGCGGGGGTGGCAGGATGGAGCCGGTGGGGCAGGACGGAGCCAGCGGGGCAGGATGGTGGCGGGGGGCAAAATGGAGCGAGCGGGGTAGGATGGTGGTGAGCGGGGCAGGATGGCGCCGGAGGAGCAGAATGTTGGCGGGGCAGGACAGAGCGAGCGGGGCAGGGTGTTGGCGTGGGGGGCAACATGGAGCAAGCGGGGCAGGATGTTTGCCGGGTATACAGGATGGAGCCGGTGGGGCAGGATGGTGGTGGGGGGCAAAATGGAGCGAGCGGGGCAAGATGGTGGTGGGGTGGGGGGGCAGGATGGGGGGAGGGCAGGATGGTGGCGAGCGGGGCAGGATGGAGCGAGCGGGGCAGGATGGAGTCGGCAGAGCAGGATGGAGCGAGCAGGGCAGGATGGAGCGAGCAGGGCAGGATGGAGATGGAGGAGCAGGATGGAGCTGGAGGAGCAGGATGGTGGCGGGGGGGCAGGATGGGGGGAGGGCTGGATGGTGGCGAGCGGGGCAGGATGGAGCTAGCTGGGCAGGATGTTCGCGGGGGGGGCAGGATGGTGGCGGGGGGCAAGATGGAGCGAGCGGGGCAGGATGGAGTGAGCGGGGCAGGATGGTGGCGAGCAGGGCAGGATGGAGCGAGCGGGGCAGAATGGAGCGAGCGGGGCAGGATAGTGGGGGGGGCAGGATCGAGCAAGTGTGGCAGGATGGAGCGAGCGGGGAAGAGTGGAGTCAGTGGAGCAGGATGGTGGCGGGGAAGCAGGATGGAGCCAGCGGGGCAGGATGGACCAGGCGGGGCAGAATGGTGGGAGCGGGGCAGGATGGAGCGGGCGGGACAGTATGGAGCAAGTGGGGCAGGAGGGAGTGAGCGGGCAGGATGAAGTCGGAGGAGCAGGATGGAGCCAGAGGAGCAGGATGGTGGGAGCGGGGCAGGATGGTGGGAGCGCGGGGCAAGATGGAGCAAGCGGGGCAGGATGGTGGCGAGCAGGGCAGGATGTAGCGAGCGGGGCAAGATGGAGTCGGCAGGGCAGGATGGAGTCGGAGGAGCAGGATGGAGCCAGAGGAGCAGGATGGTGGCGGGGGGAGGGGCAGGATGGTGGCAAGCAGGGCAGAATAGAGCGAGCTGGGCAGGATGGTTGCGGGGGGGCAGAATGGTGACGGGGGGCAGGATGGAGCGAGCGGGGCAGGATGGAGCGAGTGGGGCAAGATGGTGGCGAGCAGGGCAGGATGGAGCGAGCGGGGCAGGATGGCGCGAGCGGGGCAGAAAGGAGCCGGTGGAGCAGGATGGTGGCAGGGGAGAAGGATAAAGCCGGCGGGGCAGAATGGAGCCAGCGGGGCAGGATGGTGGGAGCGGGGCAGGATGGAGCGAGCGGGGCAGGATGGAGAGAGCGGGGCAGGAGGGAGCAAGCGGGGCAGGATGGAGCCGGCGGGGCAGGATGGAGCGAGCGGGGCAAAATGGAGCGAGCGGGGCAGGATGGAGTCGGAGGAGCAGGATGGAGCTGGAGGAGCAGGATGGTGGCGGGGGGGGCAGAATGGGTGGAGGGCAGGATCGTGGCGAGCGGGGCAGGATGGAGCGAGCTGGGCAGGATGGTGGCGGGGGGCAAGATGATAGTGGGGAGCAGGATGGAGCGAGCGGGGCAGGATGGTGGCGAGCAGGGCAGGATGGACCAGGCGGGGCAGGATGGTGGGAGCGGGGCATGATGGAGCGGGCGGGACAGTATGGAGCAAGTGGGGCAGGAGGGAGTGAGCGGGCAGGATGGAGTCGGAGGAGCAGGATGGAGCCAGAGGAGCAGGATGGTGGGAGCGGGGCAGGATGGTGGGAGCGCGGGGCAAGATGGAGCAAACGGGGCAGGATGGTGGCGAGCAGGGCAGGATGTAGCGAGCGGGGCAAGATGGAGTCGGCAGGGAAGGATGGAGCCGGTGGGGCAGGATCTAGCTGGCAGGAGGGGGGCAGGATGGAGCAAGCGGGGCAGGATGGAGCTAGCGGGGCAGGATGGAGTCGGAGGAGCAGGATGGAGCCAGAGGAGCAGGATGGTGGTGGGGGGAGGGGCAGGATGGTGGCAAGCAGGGCAGGATAGAGCGAGCTGGGCAGGATGGTGGCGGGGGGGCAGAATGGTGACGGGGGGCAGGATGGAGCGAGCGGGGCAGGATGGAGCGAGTGGGGCAGGATGGTGGCGAGCAGGGCAGGATGGAGCGAGCGGGGCAGGATGGCGCGAGCGGGGCAGAAAGGAGCCGGTGGAGCAGGATGGTGGCAGGGGAGAAGGATAAAGCCGGCGGGGCAGAATGGAGCCAGCGGGGCAGGATGGTGGGAGCGGGGCAGGATGGAGCGAGCGGGGCAGGATGGAGAGAGCGGGGCAGGAGGGAGCAAGCGGGGCAGGATGGAGCCGGCGGGGCAGGATGGAGCGAGCGGGGCAAAATGGAGCGAGCGGGGCAGGATGGAGTCGGAGGAGCAGGATGGAGCTGCAGGAGCAGGATGGTGGCGGGGGGGGGCAGAATGGGTGGAGGGCAGGATGGTGGTGAGCGGGGCAGGATGGAGCGAGCTGGGCAGGATGGTGGCGGGGGGCAGGATGATAGTGGGGAGCAGGATGGAGCGAGCGGGGCAGGATGGTGGCGAGCAGGGCAGGATGGAGCGAGTGGGGCAGGATGGAACAAGCGGAGCAGGATGGTGGGAGCGGGGCAGGATGGAGCGAGCGGGGCAGGAAGGAGCGAGCGGGGCAGGAGGGAGCGAGCGGGGCAGGATGGTGGTGAGCGGGGCAGGATGGAGCAAGCGGGGCAAGATGGAGCGAGCGGGGCAGGATGGTGGCGGGGGATGCAGGATAGAGCGAGCGGGGCAGAATGGAGCCAGGGGAGCAGGATGGTGGCGGGGGAGCAGGATGGTGGCAGGGGTGAAGGATGGTGGCGGGGGAGCAGGATGGTGGCGAGCGGGGCAGGATGGAGCGAGCGGTGCAGGATGGAGTCGGCGGGGGAAGGATGGTGGCGGGCGGGGCAGGATGGAGCAAGCGGGGCAGGATGGAGCCGACGGGGCAGGATGGAGCTGGCAGGAGGGGGGCAGGATGGAGCAAGCGGGGCAGGATGGAGTGAGCGGGGCAGGATGGAGCCGGCGGGGCAGGGTGGTGGCGGGGGGCAGGATGGTGGCGGGGGGGGCAAGATGGTGGCGGGGTGCAGGATGGAGCTGGTGAGGCAGGATGGTGGCGGGGGGAGGGTGTCAGGATGGTGGTGAGCAGGGCAGGATGGAGTGGCGGGGGCCAGGATGGATGCAGGGGGGCAGGATGGAGCCGGCAGGGAGGGGGTAGGATGAAGCTGGCGGGGGGGGAGCATGAGGAACAGGGGGGCCGTGGGGAGCAGGGGGGCATGAAGAACGGGGGGAATAGGAGAAGGGGGCCGCGGGGAGCGGGGGGGCTTGAGGAACGAGGGGAACAGGAGGAGAGGGGGGCATGAGCAATGGGGGGAACAGGAGGAACGGAGGAGGCAGGAAGAGCGGGGGTGTCGCTGGGAGTGGGGGCAGGAGGAGAGGGGGGGCTGTGAGGAGAGCCGCCGCTGCGGCCACCGTGTATTCCGGCTAATGCGCCGCTGTCGCCGGGCTGCAAGTAGGCGTGAAATTCGAACTTTGAATTCTCGCGCCTATTTGCATAGTCTGCGCTCATTGGCGCCCGCCTCTGGCCTCTGTCTGTCGCGCGATTTCGGCAACAGACACACTCAAAGAACCCTTAGACAAGTATATAATAGATTTAGCAGACCACGACGCGTTTCGACGGTGGATTGGCGTCTTCCTCTTTTCTTTCACATCTACAGAGCCGGCTCTCTGGCTGTCCTGGCCACTAGTGACCGTTGTTAGTTTGGCTCACCTGGCTCTTTCAGTCTCTCTCCGGTTTCAGCCATTAGTAGTTGCAGCTGCTGGGCCCTGTTGTTCTCTCACTGTTTCTGGTTGTCACTGCTCTGCTGGAGGGTGTCTCGGCTTGGGGTGTCTTCCCTTCCCTCACCCTCCAGGGTAAGCTGCTCCCTGGGACTCTACCTCCAGGGAATCTCTGGGAAATCTGCCTCCTACTTCGTGTTCCAGTGTCTGACTACTGTTCCTCCACCCCTTTGTCTGTGTTCTCTCTTACATCCCACCCACACGTCTCTATACTCCCGCCACCCTTTGCCTGACATAGAGTGATTGGCTCAGAGTCGGAGTCTGTGTGGGTGTTTGACCGTCTTACCTCGTCCAGCTGCAGTTCACCCTGTGGCTGCCCAGTCGCAGGGGCGCCACCTGTATTACATTAGTTATACCTTTACTTAGCCTTTAAGCAAGAACTTCAGCTATAATTTTAATATCAGTAGTCAGCAGTGATAGGGGCCTATATGAATCAGGGAGCAAAGGATCTGTACCTGGTTTGGGTATGACATCTATCACCGCCTCCTGCATTGACCGGGGTAAAGTACCTTCTTTACTTGATTCCTTAAAGGTAGATAGTAATTGAAGTAACATAGTATTTAAGGTTGAAGGAAGACTTTAAGTCCATCTAGTTCCCCCCATAGCCTAACATGATCCAGAGGAGGCAAAAAATACCCCATGTGGCAACACTAATCTCCACATTGGGGGAAAAATTCCTTCCTGACTCCAGATACGGCAATCAGACTAGATCCCTGGATCAACGCCCGATCAAAGAATCTAGTATATATAACCGGTAATATTATAGTTTTCAAGAAAGGCGTCCAGGCCCTTCTTAAATGTTAGTAGTGACTCCCTCATTACACCATCATGTGGAGAGAGCTCCATAGTGTCACTGCTCTTACAGTAAAGAATCCGCGTCTGTGATTATGATTAAACCTTATTTCCTCCAGACGTAGAGGACGCCCCCTTGTTGTAGACCCCTCAGTCCTCTAATAACCTGTCTTGGTATTGTAGACCCCTCAGTCCTCTAATAACCTGTCTTGGTATTGCAGACCCCCCAGTCCTCTAATAACCTGTCTTGGTATTGCAGACCCCTCAGTCCTCTAATAACCTGTCTTGGTATTGCAGACCCCTCAGTCCTCTAATAACCTGTCTTGGTATTGCAGACCCCTCAGTCCTCTAATAACCTTTCTTGGTATTACAGACCCCTCAGTCCTCTAATAACCTGTCTTAGTATTGTAGACCCCTCAGTCCTCTAATAACCTGTCTTGGTATTGCAGACCCCTCAGTCCTCTAATAACCTGTCTTGGTATTGCAGACCCCTCAGTCCTCTAATAACCTTTCTTGGTATTACAGACCCCTCAGTCCTCTAATAACCTGTCTTGGTATTGCAGACCCCCCAGTCCTCTAATAACCTGTCTTAGTATTGTAGACCCCTCAGTCCTCTAATAACCTGTCTTGGTATTGCAGACCCCTCAGTCCTCTAATAACCTTGGTCGCTCTTCTCTGGACCCGCTCTAGTTCAGCTATGTCTTTCTTATACACCGGAGACCAGAACTGTACACAGTATTCTAAGTGTGGTCGCACTAGTGACTTGTATAGAGGTAAAATTATGTTCTCCCCAGGAGCATCTATGCCTCTTTTAATGCATCCCATTATTTTATTTGCCTTTGCAGCAGCTGCCTGACACTGGCCACTAAATGTGAGTTTGTCATCTACCCATACACCCAGGTCTTTTTCAGTGACAGTTTTGCCCAGTGTTTTACAATTAAGCACATAATTATACCTTTTGTTCTCTTGCCCAAGTGCATGACTTTACATTTATCCCCATTAAAGCTCATTTGCCATTTATCAGCCCAAGCTTCTAGTTTACATAAATCCTCCTGTAATATAAAATTGTCCTCCTCTGTATTGATTACCCTGCAGAGTTTAGTGTCATCTGCAAATATTGAGATTCTACTCTGTATGCCCCCTATAAGGTCATTAATAAATATATTAAAAAGAAGTGGGCCCAATACTGACCCTGTGGTACCCCACTGTTAACTGTGACCCATTCTGAGTGTGTTCCATTAATAACCACCCTTTGTTTCCTATCACTGAGCCAGTTCTTAACCCACTTACACATATTTTCCTGTATCCCCATTACTCTGATTTTATGTATCAACCTTTTGTGTGGCACCGTATTAAAAGCGTTTGAAAAATCCATATACACCACATCCACTGTATTTCTTTGGTCCAGTCCAGAACTTACTTCTTCATAGAAGATTATCAGGTTAGTTTGACAGGAACAGTCCCCTGTAAATCCATGTTGATATTGGGTCATGAGGTTATTTTTATTCAGATACTCCAGTATAGCATCTCTTAGAAAACCCTCTTGGATTTTACCCACAGTAGAGGTTAAGCTTACTGGCCTATAATTTCCAAGTTCAGTTTTTGTCCCCTTTTTGAATATTGGCACCACATTTGCTATACGCCAGTCCTGTGGTACTGACCCTGTTATTATGCAATATTTAAAGATTAAAAATAATGGTCTATCTATGACGGTACTTAATTCCTGCAGCACTCTGGGGTGTATCCCATCCGGGCCCGGGGATTTGTCAACTTTAGTGATTTTTAGACGATGCCGTACTTCCTGCTGGGTTAAGGAGGTTACACTTAATGGAGAGTTTTTGTTATCACTGATCATGTTGTCTGTCATGGGATTTTCTTGTGTAAATACTGTTGCAAAAAAGTCATTTAGAATATTGGCTTTTTCCTCCTCCTTATCCACCATTTCACCCAGACTATTTTTAACAATATATTTAACAATACTTTCCCAAGTTCCTAATATATTTCCACAGGGAGACAATCCAATGCCGAATCTTTATTATTAGCCATGGAATCCACTGCCATTTGTATCTCCTCACGTTGTATTGGACCATTTAAATGGCTCTGATCTGCCTGTGAGATTGTATGGAGTTTTATCCCTACTATATAAGAGTTAATCTGTTCATATATATAAAGTTCCTGATAGAATTCGGAGAAGACATTTACTATTCTGGAGACTGGATACCTCTCACGCCCTCTTTATCCTTGATAGAACATACAAATCAATTCCCTGTTTGGGAATCTGCAGTTAAATCTAGTAAGTGCCCCCCCTCCCCCACCTTCTCACCCTCCTCAAAAGGATTTTGTCGGGAAAACAGGCTCTTGTTTTTTGCTTTTTCTATAACATGAGTATTATATGCAGTCTGCGCCTCTTTCCAAATCACCGTGTCCTCCGCTGACCCAGACATGACAAATTCTTCCTCCGAAGATCTGACTATAATGGAGGAATATCCCAAACTGTTCTGTTTTCAATCAATTAATGGCCTGTATCCAGCTCCCCCGTAGACAGGCTTATATGGGGTCCCATTAATATTCTGTGTAACAGCCCATATTTTCCATAAAATAATGTGTAAGGTAAAAACATCGGATTCGGGAACCCGACGCCGACTGCTGAAGTTTAGCAGCGAGGACCGCAGCTAGCGGGGATCTTGAAATTTCAGCAGATACCGCTGCAATCCGGACCGGCCCTCCGGTTCTGTTTGAAAATCAGGTCCGGGGCTGTCCGATTCACATTGGACAGCCCTGGACGTGATCACACCATTATGTGAAGTCGGCCTAAGAGCAAGTGTAATTGAATTATCATATCTAACTTGCAGCCAAAAGGAGTTCATAGACCACATAGTAAGGGACATTGTAGGTCTAGGTGAGATAAAGGCACTAGTCATCAGTGGCCAATAGTCAGATAACTCTCTGGGGAAATATTCTACTTTCTCCACTATGGAGAGTATGTACTCTGTGCCTATAATCAAATCTCTGCGGTAATAATAATAATAATATTTATTCATTTATATAGCGTTATTAATTTCATAGCGCTTTACATACATTTGCAACACACTGTCCCCATTGAGGCTCACAATCTAAACATCCTATCCATATGTCTGTGGAGTAATAATAATGTAATAATGTATTCTGCGATTTACAATAACCGGAGAATTGTGGAACAATCAGGTATTTACTGCAACAAAAATCATTTAAGGATAGTTCTTGTAAAATGTATTACCCGGCTGCAGCTAAATAAATAAGCCGCATGCTGTGGCAGGACAAGCGGTGACATACTGAGGTCGTCCGAGGACATCAGTGTCATAGTAACCACTAGCTAGCGGTGACTATGACAATGGTGTCCTCGAGTGACCTCACTGCTTACCCTGCTGCAACACGCGTCCAGTCATTCAGTGTTTAGAGACCGCGGGTATAGAACGCTGTGTTCATCACCATGGTCTTTACAGAAGCAGAGCTGAGAGAGAAGATGTCGCAGAGGATCATGGATGGGTATGACGGTCGAGGGATTAATAAAGATGTAGTCCAGATATGTGTCTGTGTTTTTATTTCTAACTAGCTGTACTACCCGGCTTCGCCCAGGTTAATAACTGCTGTTAACAAAATAGAATGTGTTAACAAAAATGTATTCAGCACACACTAACCACAAAACAAATCGATAGAAATGTAATTATTAAAAGACAAAAACTAAGCTAATAGAAGCGTTTCACAACATATATTTCAACAGCACAGATATTCCGCACAGATTTAACTAAATTGGCCAAGTAATGTGAAGTCATCTTCTACTCCTTATTCCAGAGCCTTTTGATAGACGACATTCTTAGTTCTTCCTTCAGGTGCAAAGACGAACAGATTTTTGGCTGTTCCAACTCTTGAACAGCCACATAAAGCTGACCATGAGAAAAGCATGGAGATTGTAAATCAATTCCAACTACTTTCAAAGATTGTCCCTGAGCCTTGTTGATGGACATAGCAAATGCCAGTCGAACAGGAAACTGGAGGAGTTTAAAATCAAAAGGCAAATCAGATGGAATAAGAGGAATTGTTGGAATGAAAACATCTTCTCCTGTGGCACATCCTGTCAAAATGGTTGCCTCAATTACATGTGGAAACAGGTTCTTAATCAAGAGTCTTGTTCCATTTCACAGCTTTGGTGGATCCTCGCTTCCCTCTCCTCAGAAAGTTCATTGGCCCTTGAGGAAGCAGCTCTTGTTTTCATGTCTGCAAGCCTCGCTTCCCTCTCCTCAGAAAGTTCATTGGCCCTTGAGGAAGCAGCTCTTGCTTTCATGTCTGCAAGCCTCGCTTCCCTCTCCTCAGAAAGTTCATTGGCCCTTGAGGAAGCAGCTGCTGTTCTCATGTGTGTCAGCCTTGTGTCTCGGTCTTCACATTTTTCACTCACCCGTAATGCAGCTTTTCTTTTTGCATCAGCTGACATTCGTGCCAAGGAACGCCTTTTCTTATGAGGCATTATTGTTGTAAAAATAGTCTGTAACTGGCAGTTTCTATATCCTCTCACATAGAGGTAATGTGACTGACATCAGTCTTTCCACCAACACACCCTAACTGACATCCTATTACCTCACAGACATCCTATTACCTCACAGAAGCTTTACTGAGAATGTCCTTTGTTGTCTATATTAACCAATCAGAGCTCAGATTAACAGTAGCAAAATAGAAGCTGAGCTGTGATTGGTTGCTATTGGCAGCCTGATAAATCCCCAGGCAACAGGAAACCCTCCCCCTGACAGTATATATTAGCTCACACATACACATAATAGACAGGTCATGTGACTGACAGCTGCCGTATTTCCTATATGGTACATTTGTGTCTCTTGTAGTTTTGCTGCTTATTAATCAGATTTTTATTGTTGAAGGATAATACCAGACTTGTGTGTGTTTTAGGGCGATTATGTGGCGAGGTTGGTGTATGTGTGGTGAAATGTGTGCTGAGGGTGGTTTATGTGTTCAAGCACGTGGTAGTGTGTGGCGTATATTGTGTGTGTGTTCATATCCCCGTGTGTGGTGAGTATCATATGTCGGGGCCCCACCTCAGCAACTGTATGGTATATACTCTTTGGCGACATCGCTCTCATTCTTTAAGTCTCCCTTGTTCACATCTGGTAGCTGTCAATTTGCCTACAACACATTTCCTTTCACTTTTTCCCCATTATGTAGATAGGGCCAAAATTGTTTGGTGAACTGGAATGCTCAGGGTTAAAATTTCGCCTCACAACATAGCCTATGACGCTCTCGGGGTCCAGACGTGTGACTGTGCAAAATTTTGTGGCTATAGCTGACAGCTGTCGATTTTCCTCCAACACTTTTCCTTTCCCCATTATGTGGATAGGGGCAAAATTGTTTGGTGAACTGGAACGCTCAGGGTTAAAATTTTGCCTCACAACGTAGCCTATGACGCTCTCGGGGTCCAGACGTGTGACTGTGCAAAATTTTGTGGCTATAGCTGACAGCTGTCGATTTTCCTCCAACACTTTTCCTTTCCTCATTATGTAAATAGGGGCAAAATTGTTTGGTGAACTGGAACGCTCAGGGTTAAAATTTTGCCTCACAACATAGCCTATGACGCTCTCGGGGTTCAGACGTGTGACTGTGAAAAATGTTGTGGCTGTAGTTGCGCCGGTGTAGATGCCAATCCCGGACATACACACACACATACACACACATACATACACACACACATTCAGCTTTATATATTAGATAAAATGTTTTTTCAATGTGTGTTGTGTCTTCTTGACTATTTACTTGTGATTCATAATGGCTTGGTCTAATATTGGCCAAACGTTAAGAATCTCGGGTTTAATACTAGCTGGCAATACAAAGCTGGCATTAACCCCTTTTTACCCAGCATGTCACCGCCACCAGGGCTGCTAGATGAGCCAGGTGAAGCGCTACCATGACTGTGCCATTTTCAGGGGTGGCTGCGGGCTGCTATTCTTATCCTGCTGAGAATACCAGCTTACCCAGGGTTCTTACCCTGCTGAGAATACCAGCCCCCAGCTACCTAGTTTCACCTTGGTGTGCATTTAAAAATAGGGAAGAGCCCTACGTATTTTTTTTTATTACCCAAGGTGAAACTAGGCAGCTGAAGGTGGCAGCTTGCAGCTGTTCGCTTTATCTGGGCTAAACTGACATATACAGTGAAGCACCTACACATTTTTTTTAATGATTTTTTAACACACTTGCCATACACTAATGTGTATGGCAACCAAGCACAGACACTGTACAGATTGTGGAAATGCACTCTGATTGCAACAGCCAATCACAGACGCTTTCACAGAGAGTGAGTGTCTGTGATTGGCTTCTTGCCGGTCAATACAGTGAATATGCACACACAAAGCTTAACGGGGTGGTCCTGAAAGCAAGCAGCGGGAGACTGGTAAGATAGATAAATAGATAATAGAAAAGCTAGACAGTCAGTGCAATGAATATTCATGAAGCTTAATGGGCGGCCCCGGAAGTAGCAGCGGGAGAGCGGGAGACTGGTAAGCTAGATCTATACCGGTCTATTATCTAACTATTTATCTATCTACCTTTTACTGAGACACGAATGCCCAGTAGGCATACTGGATCCGGTTTTACCGGATCCCCCCTGATTCGGTAGAACCGTATCCAGCGCACATTCACTATCAATGTAAGGCGCATTGCCCCATATCCTGGTGCTTCCATGTTTTTATCGATCACTAAAAACGCTACATGTTGCCTTTTTTAGATCGGCCTAAAGCCGCTGACACACAGATCCCGGTGGAACCAGAGACAACTGGATGCATCCGCATGTTCCTGTGGCCCCATTGAAAGTCAATGGGGCCAAAAACGGATGCGGGTGCATGTATGCTAAGCTGGAATCACATAGATACCAAAAAACGGCATTGTGAAATCACCCTTATGTGTTTTATTGTGTAGATTGTCTAACACTTGGTTTCAAATTACTATTTTCAAGTAAAACATTTCTATACTTTTAAGTATCTGTGTGAGTTTTGTGATGCTTAAAAAGACTATGTTTGTGTGCAAAACGTTTCCCACATTCTGAACATGAAAAGGGTTTCTCCCCTGTGTGAGTTCTTTGGTGTCTAACAACATAGGATTTATCTGCAAAACATTTCCCACATTCTGAACATGAAAAGGGTTTCTCCCCTGTGTGAGTTTTCTGGTGCTTAACAAGATCTGATTTATCTACAAAACATTTCCCACAATTTGAACATGAAAATGGCTTCTCCCCTGAGTGACTTCTTTGGTGTCTAACAAGATGTGATTTATCTACAAAACATTTCCCACAATCTGAACATAAGAAAGGCTTTTCCCCTGTGTGAATTCTCTCGTGAATAACAAGATGTGATTTGTGGCTAAAATATTTCCCACATTCAGAACATAAAAAAGGTTTCTCCCCTGTGTGAGTTCTGTGGTGTTTAGCAAGAGTTAATTTATCTGCAAAACATTTCCCACATTCTGAACATGAAAAAGGCTTCTCCCCTGTGTGAGTTTTCTGGTGCCTAACAAAATGTGATTTCTGGTTAAAATGTTTCCCACATTCTGAACATGAAAATGGCTTCTCCCCTGTGTGTTTTTTCTGGTGTACAACAAGATTTGATTTGTGGTTAAAACATTTCCCACATTCTGAACATAAAAAAGGCTTCTCTCCTGTGTGAGTTCTGTGGTGTTGAGCAAGAGTTAATTTATCTGCAAAACATTTCCCACATTCTGAACATGAAAAAGGCTTCTCACCCGTGTGAGTTTTCTGGTGTCTAACAAAATGTGACTTCTGGTTAAAATGTTTCCCACAATCTGAACATGAATATGGCTTCTTCCATGTGCAAGTTCTCCGGTAACTAACAGACTCTGAAGACAATCTTTTCTCTGCTGTGTGAATTTTTGGATGGATTTTTTCGTGTTCTGGAGTTGAAGATGACTTATTTAATGTAAGCGCACTTCGATTTTTATTGTCTCTTTTGTGACATTTCATTTTCTTATTAGTCTGTAATAAATTACAAGGTAGGAACTTTTGAAAAGTCTCAGATGACAGATCTTTGCTGTGAAGGGATGATGGGATATCTGGGGTAATGACATTCACATCAATTGTATCCTGTGTGATCTCAATGTCATCTGGTTTATAACTTGAAGATGTCAGTTCTCCTTCTGATCTCCTGCTACAGTCATCTGACAAGAATAAAAAATATTTTTAATATTATATAAAAAAGTAAGGATATCATTTCTAAAATAGCTAAAGGAATATCAAGATATGTAGCAAAATATAATTATCTAACAGTAGACCTCAGAGCAAGAACCAGGAGACAATGATGTTCAATCCTATTATTGGCATAATAAACCACCAAAGAATGTTTTGTAGGCCAAGATTACACTGTGTGCAGAATTATTAGGCAGATGAGTATTGTGATCACATGATACTTTTTATCCATGTTGTCCTACTCCAGACTGTATAGGCTGAGAGCCAACTACCAATGAAGTAACTCAGGTGATGACATCTCTGTAATGAGGAGGGGTGTGGTGTAATGACATCTACACCAATATAAGGCGTGCTTAATTATTAGGCAAATGAGTATTGTGATCACATGATACTTTTTATCCATGTTGTCCTACTCCAGGCTGTATAGGCAACTACCAATGAAGTAAATCAGGTGATGGCATCTCTGTAATGAGGAGGGGTGTGGTGTAATGACATCAGCACCCTATATAAGGTGTGCTTAATTATTTAGGCAAATAGATTGTAGTAATTCGGGGATGCACACCGCGCTGACCAGGAAGAGTAGATAAGGATTCTTTATTCAGCACACATCACACAACACACTGGAACCGCCAGAACTGTAGTAGCGGAGGGACTGGTTGAGAAAAATCACAAGTCTTGTCGCTGAACTTTTAAGCCCCCGTCACACGGGGCGACATCGCCGCCCATTACAGAGGCGATGTGGGGGCGTGGCCTATCAGCGGCGTCATCGCCCCTACGTCACCCCATGTAAAGGGGCGATGTCGCCGGTGTCGTGCAGTGAAACCAGGCGACCATCATGGGGCGATGTGTACACATCGCCCCATGTAACCGGGCACTGGCGACCTGTGATGGGAGCCATAAACTCTCATTGTCCTGCATCACCGCTGGGGTTTCCAGACACCCCGGCAGTGATGCTGCCTGACAGATCGCCGGCGCGGGGCTGGTGGTGTCGCCCCGTGTAAACGGGGGATGGCGACGCTGGCGGGGTGCCAAAAACGTGAGCGCACCCGCCAGTCTCCGCCGACATCCCCAGCCCCGTTGCCTGGTGTGACGGGGGCTTTAGAGTCTGGAACTTTAATAAATCCAATGTGGAGATTGCCGCAAGGGTAATAGAGATGGAACAAGAAATCAAATAAATTACAACGTGATAGAGAAGATTATACGAAATTATAAGAAAAAATGGACAGAACGTGCCCCAAATAAATAATTCACCTGTACCTAAATTACCGGATCCCATTAAACCTGTTATAATGGGTAATACTGATTTAGTCTCACTAAGTACACAGTCATTTATTAATAAATATAGAAAGCCCTCCCTTAATCAATTTGGGAAAACCAGCAAAACTCCCTCACATAAAGGGGAAGCCCCCAAAAGACCCCTAGACATAGCTAAGGACAAACATACACAGCTCCTTCTTTTCAGTGGTCAACGAAAAGGATGATAAACTGCAATCCGGAACCTGATGCTACAGATAAAAATGAGAATAATGGCAATGGGAATGTGAGAAACCACAGGGATTGAGACTCAGATGATTTCCCCTACAAATGATGATATTGATTCCAAAAAAAAACAATAACCCAAATATATAAAAATATAGGGGAAACTAGTGAGGCGGGAACCATTTCACAATCGATGGAAGAACATTTAAACCTCGTCAAGAGACAAATAGAAAAAATTAAAAAAAAGACAGATTACTTGATCTAAATACGGTCTGTGAAGGGATCCCTCTAGATCAACTTAACTTCAAACTGAATGAAATAACCAATTTATTAGATACACCAGTCCTAGCGACGGATGAGAGTCCTCCCGTTCTGGTTCCGGAGGCCTCAATTATCAATCAGGAAAAAAGTCCTGAGATACCTGTGGAAAACAATAGAGTTATAATCGATAACTCTTCTTCCAAATCCATGTCTGTCCCTTTTTTACCGCGTGTTGAGGGGATGATGGGAAATATCAGACAATATATGACCCCAAAGTCGGTAAAGAAAAGAAAAACAATAGAAGAGGAAAAAGAGGAGGTAAATGGTACCACGAGAAAAAACAACAAAAAATGAGACCCTTTTGAGAGTTGAATCCAAGAATAATTTAAGTGAGTTAAGGAGTCTGATGACGAATTATTGGTGTTACGGAAAGGTTTAACATATTGTCCATCAAATGATAGCAGCGAGTTAGACCTTTTTTGGACTTGCAGAGATATGTTCGAAAACTCACCCTAAAAAGACATTTTGAGATAAATCATAGGAAGGATGAGGTAGTAGAAACAGATGGTAAAAGTACATGTTGATTTGAGAGAAAAATCTAAATTCTATCCGATACAGAGTCAAGGGCGCCATATAACGACGTATACCGATCTGGTTTAAGTGATTTTAAGGATCTTAACCGAAAATAATAATGGAGGGTATGTGAATAAAACTAATAAAAGAGTATAAAAATATCCATCTCTTAACAATAATTGTCTACTCTCATGATTAGTGGGGAAACGAGCATCCTCGTACAACAAGTAGATGAAACCAGGGAAAACGAGGATTTAATTGCATATATAAATTTATTAGGTATATGGACACACAACAGGAAAACACCAGGATGGAAGACAACAATTGCACAGTCCCGGATATCAAAGTTAACTAGGCTGAGGTAAAAAGCTAGCACATAAACATTGCACACATCCCATAAGTCCCCCTATTAAGGTATAGTTCCCAGGGAGGGCATGAGGATATATAGTATAGGATATAGGTATATCAAAAAGCCAGAGAAAAGTGCAAGTGCAAAGTATAAGGCATAAAGCAGTTACCTGCCTATATTGGATCCGGAGCTGCTGTGGGAAGGATCCCTACAGCCGTTTCGCAGGCACACTGCCTGCTTCTTCGGGGGGAGTGTAATGAGCCGTGCCAGCGGATCTTATTTATGTATGCACGCCGTCCGTGCTTCCTCACAGTGAGGCGAGCGGTGGGCGGAGCTTCAACCCGGCAGCCTGGGAACGTCCCGCGTCACATCCGGTAGCGTGTTTGTATAGACACGCACGGATGAGCTTGGCGTTACCCGGGCAACCAGGGAGCTCCAGCACTCAATCGCCACCCGACGCTTGCTAGGGACGCGTCACCATAGCAGCAGTCGGTACACAGGAGACTAATCTACCGTGAGGCTATGAACCTATTGAAGTCAGTTTAGGGTTGAACTCAAAGATTAGGAGGAAGGAAAGTAAGAAGGAGGAAAGACCAGTAAGTCATGCATAAATAACATCCCATAAAGTCCAACTCCTGCCAATCCATAAGTACAGCCAAAGATTTTTCTCAAAGACGATAATAGGTTCAGATGGTACATAGTCATCAGATGACAGCGTGAGTCCATGGCACTAAGATCATCCATCCCAGAAGATGGGTAAGGGTGAAGACAGACAAATCTATAAGGGAGTATACAAGAGCAAACGTTAAAATCAAATTAAAACATCTTTATATAGGCATTCAGAGAAAAGGTGTATAGCTCACTGTCTCATTGAGACCTACAGGTACTAGAGAACCAAGTGTGATGATCCATTTTGTCTCACACTGGGCCAGTCGTTTCTGTAAATCTCCCCCCTAATCCCCCCATGAATAACATCAATCCCCAAGAAAGAGATGAACCAAGGATCACAGCCATGTTTCTCCCTAAAGTGCCGAGGTAATGTTTTTAAACCTGCCACATCCTCATCCTTCACCTTGGCTGCATCACAAATGTCGCAGCAATGTTCCCTGACTCTAATGCGAAATTCGCGGGATGTAAGTCCGACATAGATACGAGGACAGCTGCACTTAGCATAGTAGACCACAAAGGTGGTACTACAAGAAATGTAGTCTCTGATCGTATATTTTTTCGTAGAGTCAGCTGACTCAAATATATGTCCCCTCACTATGTTGGCACAAGCCGCACAATGGCCACAGGGGAAGCAACCCTTGCGTGGTCCTCTGGACCCAAATGGAGATGGCATCTTAGGGACATAGTGGCTGTGTACCAATAGATCACTCAAGTTCCTACATCGTCTCGGTGTCATGGGAGGGTATTCTGGTAGGCAGCGTCGAAGGACACTGTCTGACCGGAGCACCGCCCAGTGTTTGGACAAAATGGACCTCATCCTTCTCCAGTCCTGATTGTACGTAGAGATGAACCTAACCACTCCATCCCTTTTGTCTTTCCCTAGCCTTCCAGACCCACCATGGGCCAGCAGTTGTGTACGAGAGACACTTTTGGCCCTGTTATAAAAGAGGTTCTTTGTCAAAAAAAGAACAAAAAGCCCTAAAGCCCCCGTGATACCGGGCCACATCACTGCCGATTACAGAGACGAAGTGGGGGCGTGGCCTATTGGCGGCGACATCGCCCCTACGTCGCCTCATGTAAAGGGGCGATGTCGGTGGTGCCGGCCGGTCGCCTGGTTTCAGAGCAGTGCTCTGAAAGCAGGCAACCATCATGGCGACCATGTAACCGGGTGCCGGCGACCTGTCAGATGATGGAAGCCATAGGCTCCCATTGTCCTGCATCGCCGCTGGAGCTTTCAGACACCCCGGCGGCAATGCCGCATGACAGCTCACCGGCGCAGGGCTGGATGTGTCGCCCCGTGTAAACGGGGGACGGCGACGATGGCGGGGCACCAAAAACTGCGCGCACCTGCCAGTCGTCGCCAACATCCCAAGCCCCGTTGCCTGGTGTGACGGGGCCTTCAGAGATCTTAAAAATAATACTGAAATTGTGATTAGACCCGCGGATAAGGGGGGAGGTATATGTTTACAGGATAGGAGCCAATACCTAAATGAGGCTCTCCGTATATTGTCCGATCACGAAACCTATATAAAATGTAATGAAACTGAATACCTTGATTCTATAAAACATTATAACAGTCTAATAAAAGGGGCAATCGAGGAAGGCATATTAAATAAACAAGAGAAAGAATTTCTTATCAGAAAAAAGCTGCGGTTAGCTGTCATGTATCATCTCCCTAAGTTGCACAAGGTTTTGAATGACCCACCAGGGAGGCCAATAATAGCGGGTATAGATTCCCTTATGTACAATTTATCTGCTTATTTAGACAAAATTAGGATTCCAAATGTATTTAAACAAAAAGTTATCTTAGAGATTCCACCCAACTTATTGAATTATTAAATATGATCAAGTGGAAGAATACATATGTGTTCTTAAGCATGGAGGTAACCGGCTTATATTCAAATATAAAGCATGAAATAGGTGTAGCCTGTTTCAATTTGTTTGTGGGAGAAGACAATCGGATTCCGGAATGTCAAAAAGAATTCATTATGAAAGGAATGTTATTTATTTTAGAGAATAATTATTTCACTTTTAATGATGTTCTGTATAAACAAACAAAAGGAACAGCGATGGGATCAAGAGTTGCCCCGACATATGCAAACCTTTTTATGGGGATTTTATTCTGATGTTATTTTATACAAACGTTTTATAGACGACGTTTTTATTATTTTTAACAATGAAATTTTAAATTTGGAACCTTTTATTGAATCTGTTACTAATAATAATTGGGGTATTCATTTAACCCCTGAAGTAAATGGGAAAACAATCAACTTTTTAGATTTAACAATGGAGCATTTGGGTGAAGCGATTGTAACTAAAACCTTTTTTAAATCAGTAGACGCAATCAGCTATGTGGACTTTCAAAGTAATCATTCTGATAAATGGCTCAAAAACATTCCAAAAAAACAATACAAAAGAATTAAGAAAAATTGAACGTTAGAGATAGATTTTGTGAAGCAAAGTAAGATCTTGCAGGAACGTTTTCTGGAACGTAAATATCCTAAAAAGTTGATTCAAGATAATGATATTAAAGATTGTTCCCAATCCGATCTATTAATACAAAAGGAATGATAAATATGAATCGTCAGTAAGTTTCATCACCACTTTTTCCGCAGAGAATGAACAAATAAAGAATATTGTAAGTAAGTACTGGGATATCCTCTTGAATGACCCTATTTGTAGAAGAGTTTTACCATCCCTTCCCATTGTTACATATAAAAGAGCACCCTCCCTGAAAAATATCCTGGCCCCAAGTAAACTGAGAAACCATAAAAAACAAAAATCAGGTTCTTGTACTATAGGGAGTGGTCCTCCTAATGGAGGAAACCGTTTAGGTTCCTATAGATGCAATAAAAAGAATTGCCGATGTTGTGGGTGGATCAGACACAATGTAAAACATTTTAGTTCTTTTAGAGATACATCGGAAATATTCCATATAACTCATAGAATGGATTGTACAACCAGTTTTGTTATTTATTGAATAGATTGTATATGTGGGAAGCAATATGTAGGGAGGACTACACAGCCCCTGCACCTGAGATTGAATTCACATAGATACAATATCAGGAACGGTTACTGAAAGCATGGATTGTCTAGACATTTGTGCTATCGCACACACTACAAATGTAGTTCTTAAAATAACTCCCATTGACCATGTCCCTGCAGATTCTGCAAATAGATATTGTTATGAATTTATTGATGTTTAATGGATTATATGGTAAAATGTATTTTTATTGAAAAAGGGGCGTTCCCGCCGGACCGGACGTTCCTTCCCTTCATATGTGATGTCACAAATGTTTGTATATAAATGATTTTGATCAAAGATCTGTAATACATGCCCTGAGGAAGTGGTCAGGTGACCACAAAACGTGTCAAGGCGGTTCCAGTGTGTTGTGTGCTGAATAAAGAATCCTTATCTACTCCTCCTGGTCAGCGCGGTGTGTATCCCGGAATTACTACAAACTGCTTCTCTCTACCTCTCAAGGGATCTGCAGCGACCAGGTTTTACAACCAGTTGTGGGTGTCACAACAAAAGGAGGTGAGTGGATCCCTGCAAGCCCCCTTTTGGTGTTCCCTGGTAACCACTCTATGTGCGCTCCCCTGCCCCCTCTTTTTGTAACTAGGCAAATGCCTTTCCTTAGGCAAAATGGGTCAGAAGAGAGATTTAACGGGCTCTGAAAAGTCCACAATTGTGAGATGTCTTGCAGAGGGATGCAGCAGTCTGGAAATTGCCAAACTTTTGAAGCGTGATCACTGAACAATCAAGCGTTTCATGGCAAATAGCCAACAGGGTCACAAGAAGCGTGAGGGCAAAAAAGGCGCAAAATAACTGCCCATGAATTGAGGAAAATCAAGTGTGAAGCTGCCAAGATGCCATTTGCCACCAGTTTTGTCATATTTCAGAGCTGCAACGTTACTGGAGTATCAGAAAGCACAAGGTGTGCCATACTCAGGGACATGGCCAAGGTAAGGAAGGCTGAAAAACCACCACCTCTGAACAAGAAACACAAGATACAACATCAAGACTGGGCCAAGAAATATCTGAAGACTGATTTATCAAAGGTGTTATGGACTGATGAAATGAGAGTGACTCTGGATGGCCAGATGGATGGACCAGAGGCTGGATCAGTAAAGGGCAGAGAGCTCCACTCCGACTCTGACACCAGCAAGGTGGAGGTGGGGTACTGGTATGGGCTGGGATTATCAAGGATGAACTTGTGGGACCTTTTCGGGTTGAGGATGGAGTGAAGCTCAACTCCCGGACCTACTGCCAGTTTCTGGAAGACAACTTCTTCAAGCAGTGGTACAGGAAGAAGTCGGTATCGGTCAAGAAAAACATGATTTTCATGCAGGACAATGGTCCATCACATGCATCCAACTACTCCACAGCGTGGCTGGCCAGTAAAGGTCTAAAAGAAGAAAAAATAATGACATGGCCCCCTTGTTCACCTGATCTGAACTACTGGGAGGGAAAACAGTACACCTCTGGGGACAGTGTCTGGGAGGGAAAACAGCACACCTCTGGGGACAGTGTCTGGGAGGGTAAACAGTACACCTCTGGGGACAGTGTCTGGGAGGGAAAACAGTACACCTCTGGGGACAGTGTCTGGAGGCTGTGGTGGCTGCTGCACACAATGTGGATCGTAAACAGATCAAGCAACTAATAGAATCTATGGATGGAGGCTGCTGAGTGTCCTCATAAAGTAAGGTGAATTGATCACTAATTTTTTTGGGTTTTGTTTTTGCATGTCAGAAATGTTTATTTCTACATTTTGTGCAGTTATATTGGTTACCTGGTGAAAATAAACAAGTGAGATGGGAATAGATTTGGTTTTTATTAAGTTGCCTAATAATTCTGCACAGTAATAGTTACCTGCACACACAGATTCCTCCTAAGAGCCAAATCTAAAACCCCTCCAACCTCCAAAAATATTAAGCTTTGATATTTGAGTCTTTTGGGTGATTGAGGACATAGTTGTTGACCGATAATAAAAATAATCCTCTACAATACAACCTGCCTAATAATTCTGCACACAGTGTATAGCAAAAAACCTATGGTCCGTCAGTGAAAAAATAGTATTTCCAGATTGCTTATAGCTGTAAGACTCTAGAATGCGATGTGTCTTCATAATCCAATTCAGAAAAATCTGAGAATAATAGACAATAAGACGAAAATGATTGCACTCCACCTGGACAGTCTTTACCGTCAATGATTTAGTGACTGGTGGTGAAAGATCTGGAATAATTAGAGAACGTGGCTCAGCTCACTTGGCCAAAGGTGAGAAGTTGTTAATGTCATTCACTCTTATAATAAGGGGCTTTATATGTTCTGGCCTCTCTGACTCCCCAATGGACGGCTCCAGTACAGGATCCGATATGAAGAACCTTTGTAGAATTCTGCACAGAGCAATTATCTTTCAGGCTCTTGAAGGTAACAATGTCGCTCCCTTATGTGTTCATTACTATCATTTTCTTTCTATTTACATTTTGGAACATTTGTAATAATCCTGTAGGTGGCTGCCCGGCCTCTATGTACCCACTGTGGGATAATACTAACCTCCCTCATAGGTTACAGTTACCCTGTGCCTTGTCTTAGGGGCCACCATACAGATTATATTATACCTCCCGTGACTTTCTAAGTCGTCAGCACATTCTACATCCGTTGTCAGTTGGCTTTGTAGGATAAAGATCTGGGCAGATAAGAGCAAACATCTAATTTCAGGGGATCGGGTGGAGGCCACCTGTAGACTCCGACTGACACACATCTCACTCCAACAGAAGGACTACCAAGTCCCAAAATAATGGGGGTCTATTGAGTGGCGGAGCATGGGTGGTCTAGAGGCAGAACGGTGACCAATAGGTGTGCCCGGACTCCACCACCGATAAAGCAGCCACAGCCGGTGACTGAGAAGAATCTGTGACTTCTCTGCATTCAGTGGTCACTACTCACCTGGGCGGTGATCTGTAGGGATCTCCTCTGTCCTCCGCTCATCACCCCTCACATAGGTCTCTGGAGGATTAATATGGGGCAGATCTTCACCCTGAAACAAAGATTATAAAGTCACAGACAGATGGAGAAGTCCCATCTATGATCAGCTGTAATCTGCCATCTCCACCGTTCTCATTACACAAGTATAACACATCTAATAGTGGAGGAGAAAACAAGACTGAGACAAGATCTTCACAGCCGTCTACACATCATAGGGAGATCTCATCACACCTTCTCTCCATCTACCTGATGATCCGGAGGAACATCGGGATCTTCTTCTTTACAGTCCTGTGGGAGAAGAGGACGGGGACATCTCTCTGGTGTTGTCCTCTTACTGGATAGACCTGGAGGAGACACATACAGGACTGAATTCATTCTTTACATACAGATCATTATAGGCCGTGTGGATTTAGTCCTGTCTATTACCTGCTGATGTGAGGGGATCCTCCATCATGACCATGTCCTTGTACAGATCTCTGTGTCCTTCTAAATACTCCCACTCCTCCATGGAGAAATAGACGGCGACGTCCTGACATCTTATAGGAACCTGACACATACAATGATAGCGCGGTCATCATTCCCCCATCCCTTCATAGCGTTACTGTATAATGTCCCAGCAGCAGCATTCCCAGCAGTGTCACCTCTCCAGTCAGCAGCTCCATCATCTTGTAGGTGAGTTCTCGGATCTTCTGCTCATTGATGTCCTCATGTATCAGGGGGTGAGGTGGAGGCCCCGTGATTGGGCTCCGGGCTCTTCCCTCACACTGTACAGGCTCCTGACAGCACAGATCACTCCAGCTCTTCTTCACCACTGTGTAATCCTGGTTATGGAGAGGAGACACATTAATAAATCTCCAGTCTCCAGACATTTCCAGAGTCCTCACCTCTCCTGTCCTCTGTTCTTCTGTCCATAGATAAGAATGATGTGATGTGACATCTCTCACCTCTCCAGTAACAAGGAAGAGGATCTCTAGGGTGAGGGGTAAGATCCTCTCCGCCATCTTGTCCCTGTCCAGATCCATCCTTGATGGTCAATCAGGAGAATTCTCTTCTATAGAAGATGTGAGAGGATCCGATATTGTAGAGACCTGAATGGGGGAAGATGAGCTCCGGTTTCTCCCGCAGGTTCAGCTCTGCAGATACTGAGCTCAGTACTGACTAATGCCGCACAGCAGATATATGGCCGCTGTGTGTACAGGACCTGTGATGATGTCACATGGGGGAGGAGTCAGGGGTCACATGATCAGCCGAGTGTGTACGAGGTGTACGGAGCAGAGCCGAGTGTGTGCGAGGTGTACGGAGCGGAGCCGAGTGTGTACGAGGTGTACGGAGCAGAGCCGAGTGTGTACGAGGAGTACGGAGCGGAGCCGAGTGTGTACGAGGTGTACGGAGCAGAGCCGAGTGTGTACGAGGTGTACGGAGCGGAGCCGAGTGTGTACGAGGTGTACGGAGCGGAGCCGAGTGTGTACGAGGTGTACAGAGCGGAGCCGAGTGTGTACGAGGTGGTCGGAGCGGAGCCGAATGTGTACGAGGTGTACGGAGTGGAGCCACATGTGTACGAGGTGTACAGAGTGGAGGAGAGTGTGTACGAGGTGTACGGAGCGGAGCCGGGTGTGTACGGAGCGGAGCCGAGTGTGTACGAGGTGTACGGATAGGAGACAAGTGTGTACGAGGTGTACGGAGCGGAGCCGAGTGTGTACGAGGTGTACGGAGCGGAGCCGAGTGTGTACGAGGTGTACGGAGCAGAGCCGAGTGTGTACGAGGTGTACGGAGCAGAGCCGAGTGTGTACGAGGAGTACGGAGCGGAGCCGAGTGTGTACGAGGTGTACAGAGCAGAGCCGAGTGTGTACGAGGTGTACAGAGCGGAGCCGAGTGTGTACGAGGTGTACAGAGTGGAGCCGAGTGTGTACGAGGTGTACGGAGCGGAGCCGAGTGTGTACGAGGTGTACGGAGCGGAGCCGAGTGTGTACGAGGTGTACGGAGCGAAGCCGAGTGTGTACGAGGTGTACGGAGCGGAGCCGAGTGTGTACGAGGTGAACAGAGCAGAGCCGAGTGTGTACGAGGTGTACGGAGCGGAGCCGAGTGTGTACGAGGTGTACGGAGCAGAGCCGAGTGTGTACGAGGAGTACGGAGCGGAGCCGAGTGTGTACGAGGTGTACAGAGCAGAGCCGAGTGTGTACGAGGTGTACAGAGTGGAGCCGAGTGTGTACGAGGTGAACGAGAGGAGCCGAGTGTGCACGACGTATACGGAGCGGAGCCGAGTGTTTACAAGGTGTACGTAGCCGAGAAGAGTGTGTACGAGGTGTAAGGAGCGGAGCCGAGTGTGTACGAGGTGTACGGAGCGGAGCCGAGTGTGTACGAGGTGTACAGAGCGGAGCCGAGTGTGTACGATGTGTACGGAGCGAAGCCCAGTGTGTACGAGGTGTATAGAGCGGAGCCGAATGTGTATGAGGTGTATGGAGCGTAGCCGAGTGTGTATGAGGTGTATGGAGCGGAGCCGAGTGTGTACGAGGTGTACAGAGTGGAGCCGAGTGTGTACGAGGTGTACAGAGTGGAGCCGAGTGTGTACGAGGTGTACGGAGCGGAGCCGAGTGTGTACGAGGTATACGAAGCGGAGCCAAGTGTGTACGAGGTGTACTGAGTGGAGCCGAGTGTGTACGAGGTGTACGGAGCGGAGCCGAGTGTGTACGAGGTGTACGGAACAGACCCGAGTGTGTACGAGGTGTGCGGAGCAGAGCCAAGTTTGTACAAGGTGTACGGAGTGGAGCCGAGTGTGTACGAGGTGTACGGAGCGGAGCCGAGTGTGTACAAGGCAGAGCCGAGTGTTGAGTGTGTACGAGGTGTACGGAGCGCAGCCGAATGTGTATGAGGTGTATGGAGCGTAGCCGAGTGTGTATGAGGTGTATGGAGCGGAGCCGAGTGTGTAGAGGTGTACAGAGTGGAGCCGAGTGTGTACAAGGTGTACGGAGCGGAGCCGAGTGTGTACGAGGTGTAACGAGCGGAGCCGAGTGTGTGTACGAGGTGTACGGAGCGAAGCCGAGTGTGTACGAGGTGTACAGAGCGGAGCCGAGTGTGTACGAGTGTACGAGCGGAGCCGAGTGTGTACGAGGTGTACGAGGCAGAGCCGAGTGTGTACGAGGGTACGGAGCGGAGCCGAGTGTGTACGAGGTGTACGGAGCGGAGCGAGTGTGTACAAGGAGAGCCGAGTGTTGGGTGTACGGGTGTACGGGGAGCCGAATTGTAGAGGTGTAGGAGCGTGAGTGTGTGAGGTGTAGAGCGGAGCCGATGTGTAGAGGTGTACAGAAGGAGCGAGTGTGTACGAGGTGTACGAGTGGAGCCGAGTGTGTACGAGGTGTACAGCGGAGCCGAGTGTGTACGAGGTGTACGGAGCGGAGCCGATGTGTACGAGGTTACGAGCGAGCCGAGTGTGTACGAGGTGTACGAGCGACGAGTGTGTACGAGGTGTACGACGGAGCGAGTGTGTACGAGGTGTACGGAGCGAGCCGAGTGTGTACGAGGGTAGGAGCGAGCGAGTGTGTACGGGTACGAGCAGGCCGATGTGTACGAGGTTACGAGGAGCGAGTGTGTACAGGAACGAGAGCGAGTGTGACGAGTTACGGCGAGCCGAGTGTTAGGTGTAGACGAGAGAGTGTGTACGAGGTTAGGAGCGGAGCAGGTCGAGGTGTACGGACGAGTGTGTACAGTGTAGAGGAGCCGAGTGTGTGAGGTGTACGGAGGCTGTGTACAGGTGGAGCGAGCGAGTGTGTACGAGTGTAGGAGCGGAGCCGATTGTACAGGAAGAGCCGAGTGTAGGTGTCGAGGTGTACGAGGGAGGATGTGTAGAGGTGTAGGGAGCGGCGAGGTGTGAGGTATGGACGAGCCGAGTGTGTAGAGGTGTACGGAGGAGCGAGTGGTACAGTGTACGAGGGAGCCGAGTGTGTACAGGCAGGAGCGAGTGTGTACGAGGTGTACGGAGCGGAGCCGAGTGTGTAAGGTAGAGCGGGGAGTGTGTACGAGGTTACGGAGCGGAGCCGATGTGTAGAGGTGTAGGAGCGAGCCGAGTGTGTAGAGGTGTAGGAGCGAGCGAGTGGTACGAGGGTACGAGGGAGCGAGGTGTACAGGTGTACGAGCGAGCCGAGTGTGTAGAGGTGTACGAGGGGCCGAGTGTGTACGAGGTGACGGAGGAACGATGTACGAGTTACGACGGAGCCGAGTGTTACAGGTGTACGAGCGAGCGAGTGTGTACAGTGTAGAGCGAGCCGAGTGTGTACGAGGGTACGGAGCGGAGCGATGGTAGAGGTGTACGGCGGAGCAGTGTGTAGAGGGTAGAGCGAGCCGAGTGTGTAGAGGTGTAGAGGGCATGTGTAGAGGTGAGAAGCGAGTGTGTAGAGGTGTAGGAGCGAGCCAGTGTGTAGAGGTGTACGAGGAGCGAGTGTGTACGAGTGTAGAGGAGCCGAGTGTGTACAGGTGCGAGGGGCGAGTGTGTACGAGGTTAGAGCGAGCCATGTGTAGAGGTTAGAGAGCGAGTGTGTACGAGGTAGAGCGGAGCCGGTGTGTCGAGGTTAGGACGACCGAGTGTGTACGAGGTGTGAGCGAGCAGTGTAAGGGTCGGGGGAGTGTGTACGAGGTGTACGGAGCGGAGCCGAGTGTGTACGAGGTGTACGAGAGCTGGAGCCGAGTGTGTACGAGGTGTACGGAGCGAGCCGAGTGTGTACGAGGTGTACGGAGCGAGCCGAGTGTGTATGAGGTGTAGGAGCGGAGCCGGAGTGTGTACGAGGTGTACAGGTGGAGCCGAGTGTGTAGGTGTACGGACGAGGTTGTACAGAGGGAGCCGAGTGTGTACGAGGTGTACGGAGCGGAGCCGAGTGTGTACGAGGTGTACGAAGCGGAGCCGAGTGTGTACGAGGTGTATGGAGCGGAGCCGAGTGTGTACGAGGTGTACAGAGTGGAGCCGAGTGTGTACGAGGTGTACAGAGTGGAGCCGAGGTGTGTACGAGGTGTACGGAGCGGAGCCGAGTGTGTACGAGGTGTACGGAGCGGAGCCGAGTGTGTACGAGGTGTACGAGCGAAGCCGAGTGTGTACGAGGTGTACGGATGGCAGTGTACGAGTGTACGAGCGAGCCGAGTGTGTACGAGTGTACGAGCGGAGCCGAGTGTGTACGAGTGTACGGAGCGAAGCCGAGTGTGTACGAGGTGTACAGAGCGAGCCGATGTGTACGAGGTGTACGAGCAGAGCCGAAGTGTGTACGAGGTGTACGTGTACGAGCGAGCCGAGTGTGTACGAGGTGTACGGAGCGGAGCCGAGTGTGTACGAGGTTACGAGCGAGCCGAGTGTGTACGAGGGTACGAGCGACGAGTGTGTACGAGGTTAGAGCGGAGCAGTGTGTACGAGGACGAGTGCAGTTGTACAGGTGTACGGAGGAGCCAGTTGTACAGGTGACGGACGGAGTGTGTACGGGTTCGGAGCGAGCAAGTTGTAGGTGTAGAGGGAGCCGGTGTGTACGAGGTGTAGGAGCGGAGCCGAGTGTTGAGTGTGTGTACGAGGTGTACGGAGCGAGCGATGTGTAGAGGTGTAGAGGAGCCGAGTGTGTAGAGGTGTAGGAGCGGAGCCGAGTGTGTACGAGGTGTACAGAGGGAGCCGAGTGTGACGAGTGTACGGAGCGGAGCCGAGTGTGTACGAGGTGTCGGAGCGAGCCAGTGTGTACGGGGTACGGAGCGAGCCGAGTGTGTACGAGGTGTACGAGCGGAGCCGATGGTACAGTGTACGAGCGAGCCGTGGACGAGGTTACGGACAGAGCGATGTGTACGAGGATACGAGCGAGCCGAGTGTCAGTGTAGAGCGGAGCCGAGTGTTAGGGAGCGGGGAGTGGTACGAGTGTACGGAGAGCAATGTAAGGTGTAGGACGAGCCGAGTGTGTAGAGTGTATGGAGCGAGCCGAGTTGTACGAGTGTCGAGGAGCCGATGTGTACAGGTTACAAGCCGAGTGTGTACGAGTGTCGAGCGAGCCGATGTGTACAGGTACGAGGGAGCCGAGTTACGAGTTACAGCGAGCCAGTGTACGGGAGGGAGCCGAGTGTGTACAGTGTACGGAGCGAGCCGAGTGTGTAGAGGTGTAGCAGGGGAGCCAGTTGTACATGTACGAGGAGCCATTTACGAGGTGTACGAGCGAGCCGATGTGTAGAGGTGTATGGAGGTAAGCGAGGTAGAGTGTAGGAGCGAGCGAGTGTGTAGGTGTGGAGCGGGGGTAAGACGGTGTAAGGACAGCCGATGTGACAGGTTACGACAGTGTAGGTAGACAGTGTAGAGTGTAGAGCGGAGCGAGTGGTCGTTCGAGCCAGTGTAAGGTGCAGCACCATTGACGTACGAGAGCTGTACAGTACACGACAGGAGGACGAGGTACGGCGGAGCACAGTGTGGCCAGTGTGAGTGGAATGGTACAGTGAGAGATGTCGGTAAGGAGCTGTTACGTGAGCGACCAGTGTACAGAGAGAGCTGTACGAGTTACGACGAGCCGAGGTGTACGAGGACGAGCCAGTGTGTAGGGTAGCAGCGATGTGCGAGTACGAGGACCGTGTGTAGAGGTTACGAGCGAGCATTACAGAGACCGAGTGGTACAGGGACGAGAGCCAGTTAAGTGGGACGGTGTAGAGTAAGTGTAGAGGTGTACGGAGCGGAGCCGAGTGTGTACAGGTGTACGAGCAGAGCCGAGTGTGTACGAGGTACGGAGCGAGCCGAGTGTGTACGAGGTGTACGAGCGAGCCGATGTGTACGAGTGTACGAGGGAGCCGAGTGTGTACGAGGTGACGAGGGAGCCGAGTGTGACGACTAACGGAGCGAGCCGAGTGTTACAGGTGTACGAGCCGAGAGATGTGTAGAGGGTAGGAGCGAGCCGAGTGTGTAGAGGTGTACGGAGCGAGCCGGTGTGTACAGGTGTACAGAGGGAGCCGAGTGTGTACGAGTGTACGAGGAGCCAGTGTGTACGGGTGAGACGGAGCCGAGTGTTGTGAGGAGCTAGCGAGGTGTAGGAGCGAGCGAGTGTGTACGAGGTGTACAGAGTGAGCGAGTGTGTAGAGGTACGAGGAGCCGAGTGTGTACGGGTGTACGAGGGGCCGAGTGTTACGAGGTTACGAGCGAGCAAGTGTGACGAGGTTAGAGGAGCCGAGTGTGTACGAGGTGTACGGAGCGAGCCGAGGTGTAGAGGTACAAGCGGAGCCAAGTGTACGAGTGTACGGAGCGGAGGTCAGCCGAGTGTGTACGAGGTGTCGGAGCAGAGCCAGTTTGTACAAGGTGTACGGAGGGAGCGAGTGTGTACAGGTGTACGGAGCGGAGCCGAGTGTGTCAAGGAAGCGAGTTTGAGTGTGTACGAGGTGTAGGAGCGAGCCGATGTGTAGAGGTGTATGGAGCGTAGCGAGTGTGTATGAGGTGTATGAGCGGAGCGAGTGTGTACGAGGTGTACAGAGTGAGCCGAGTGTGTACGAGGTGTACGAGGGAGCGAGTGTGTCGAGGTGTACGGAGCGGAGCCGATGTGTACAGGTGTACGGAGCGAGCCGAGTGTTACAGGGTACAGAGCGAGCGAGTGTGTACGAGGTGTACGGAGCGGAGCGAGTGTGTACGAGGTGTACGGAGCAGAGCCGAGTGTGTACGAGGAGTACGGAGCGGAGCCGAGTGTGTAAGAGGTGTACGGAGCGGAGCCGAGTGTGTACAGGAAGAGCCGAGTGTTGAGTGTGTACGAGGTGTACGGAGCGCAGCCGAATGTGTATGAGGTGTATGGAGCGTAGCCGAGTGTGTATGAGGTGTATGGAGCGGAGCCGAGTGTGTACGAGGTGTACAGAGTGGAGCCGAGTGTGTACGAGGTGTACAGAGTGGAGCCGAGTGTGTCGAGGTGTACGGAGCGGAGCCGAGTGTGTACTAGGTGTACGGAGCGGAGCCGAGTGTGTACGAGGTATACGAAGCGGAGCCAAGTGTGTACGAGGTGTACTGAGTGGAGCCGAGTGTGTACGAGGTGTACGGAGCGGAGCCGAGTGTGTACGAGGTGTACGGAACAGACCCAGTGTGTACGAGGTGTGCGGAGCAGAGCCAAGTTTGTACAAGGTGTACGGAGTGGAGCCGAGTGTGTACGAGGTGTACGGAGCGGAGCCGAGTGTGTACAAGGCAGAGCCGAGTGTTGAGTGTGTACGAGGTGTACGGAGCGCAGCCGAATGTGTATGAGGTGTATGGAGCGTAGCCGAGTGTGTATGAGGTGTATGGAGCGGAGCCGAGTGTGTACGAGGTGTACAGAGTGGAGCCGAGTGTGTACGAGGTGTACAGAGTGGAGCCGAGTGTGTACGAGGTGTACGGAGCGGAGCCGAGTGTGTACGAGGTGTACGGAGCGGAGCCGAGTGTGTACGAGGTGTACGGAGCGAAGCCGAGTGTGTACGAGGTGTACAGAGCGGAGCCGAGTGTGTACGAGGTGTACGGAGCGGAGCCGAGTGTGTACGAGGTGTACGGAGCAGAGCCGAGTGTGTACGAGGAGTACGGAGCGGAGCCGAGTGTGTACGAGGTGTACAGAGCAGAGCCGAGTGTGTACGAGGTGTACAGAGCAGAGCCGAGTGTGTACAGGGTGTACAGAGTGGAGCCGAGTGTGTACGAGGTGAACGAGAGGAGCCGAGTGTGCACGACGTATACGGAGCGGAGCCGAGTGTTTACAAGGTGTACGTAGCCGAGAAGAGTGTGTACGTGGTGTAAGGAGCGGAGCCGAGTGTGTACGAGGTGTACGGAGCGGAGCCGAGTGTGTACGAGGTGTACAGAGCGGAGCCGAGTGTGTACGATGTGTACGGAGCGAAGCCCAGTGTGTACGAGGTGTACAGAGCGGAGCCGAGTGTGTATGAGGTGTACGGAGCGGAGTCGAGTGTGTACGAGGTGTACGGAGTGGAGCCGAGTGTGTACGAGGTGTATGTAGGGGAGCCGAGTGTTTACGAGGTGTACGGAGTGGAGTTGCTTGTGTACGAGGTGTACGGAGCGGAGCCGAGTGTGTACGATGTGTACGGAGCGGAGCCAAGTGTGTACGAGGTGTATGGAGTGGAGCTGAGGGTGTACAAGGTGTACAGAGTGGAGGCGAGTGTGTACGAGGTGTACGGAGCGGAGCCAAGTGTACGCCACCTGTATGGAGCAGATTCAAGGGTGTACGAGATGTACGAAGCAGAGCCATGTATGTACGAGGTGTACGAAGTGGTGCCATGTGTGTACGATGTGTACTTCTCTAAAAAAGCTGTGCCTCCGCTCCACCAGCATGTCACAGACAACATCACTGCCTCCTTAAGAAACTCTGTGTGTCACCACAGACACCTGAACGAGTAAGCATGGCCAGAGGCATTACATGTCCCTGACTGGGCACTGGGTGACTCTGGTGGCTGCAGGAAAGGGGCTTCTGTACAAGTTTTGACATCTCCACGGCTTGGGGGTCAAACCTCTATCTATCTAGTTCCTCCTCTAGGGCCTCCACCTCCATTAATGTGACAGGCATTCCAACTGTGCCAAAGGAATCCACCACACTTCCTTCTTGGCAGTAGGGATCAATCAGGCTGTGTTTACATTAAAATGCCTGGAAAATGTGAGTCACACAGCTGAGGAGTTGTGGTCAGCTTTGGAGACCGAGTTTCTGAGGCAGTCGACAGGGTATGGGGTACTCGGGTAACGGGGCTGATGGCGGCTTTGATGGGGGAATCACGGCTGGTCGATCCCCGATCCCCTGCCCTGGACCCTCAATGGCGGGGTATTTACAATTGAACGTGACGCCACCTGTAGTTGTGGCACCCTGGCACCTGTTGGGCACCACAGAATCCTTAGGACATGAATGGAGTAAGTAACAGCAAAGCAAACTCACAAACAGAACACTTACAACACCTTAGAACACCTGGTTTCACCCCGAGCCTCTAGGGGGAGCTCCACTGGTCACTTCGAGCCAGTTCCCCTTATAAATAGAGTCTTGGAGGGAGAAACTTGAGTGTGTGCAGTCGCTTAGAAGAGCTGCCAGCCTGTGTGTAACCTCCATCCTATGAGGGACACACAAGGCCCAATCAGCCAGCTAGCAAGTGAGGAGACCCTTGCAATTGGGGTCAGAGGAAGAAGGAGAACACCTCTCAAGGAAAACAGAGTTATCCTGACTCTTTCCTTACTAACCGGTTACTGGAACCGAAGCTGTGAGAGCTACCAGCCACCACAGAGAACCAGTATACAGCCACAGGGAATCTAGCCCCCTTTTCCACCTGAAGCACCTACCAGGGAGAGCCCAGGGAGGAAGATAGAATTATCATCACCCTTTTACAGTGCCCTCAGTGCTGCTAACCAGGTGAAGCAAGTTCCATTGAACACACTGCCCGGTCCGGCTGGATTCCACATCCACCCGACCTTAGCACAGAAGTACAGAGAAAAGGAAGCCTACACTGACTGCTTGCTGTGAACCTCCAGGAGTGTCAACTTCACTAACCCGGTCTGGCGTACCTGAAAACGATCAGTAAAGGTACTTAAGAGACTTTGGCGTGTCTGACTCCTGGGCCTACCAGCAGTGCTACCGCAGCTGCCTCACAACTTCTTGTGCAGCTCCTGGCTCCGGGGACTCCCACTCATCCTGTGGGGAGCGTCCCATCTTGCTGCCTAACATCCACCGGAGGCCTAGCAGCATCGGTACAGTTACCGAAACACCCGCAGGTGGCGTCACGAAGACAATTAACCTCTACTGTTCAGCCATCCCCCCTATTGATCTGGACCACCAGGCCTCACAGCCGCAGGCGCGGTACCATGACAAGAGGAGAGTCAACGCCTGTGACGTGAACACCCCGGTCACGGTGAGTCATAGTTCCCGGTAACATGGTACCGGCGCTGCAAGCCGGTCGCTGAAGTTATGGTGGGTGCAGCAAAGTGTGGAACAGCTCCCCACAGGTGGAGCTTTACCTCAGGGCAGCGGGGATGGATGAGGGGAGTAGTAGTTAAGTCTTTGCTGATACAGCGGTGAATTGTGGCGGATAGACAGGCACACGGACACACAGGGATTGTTGTTTCAGTACCCTTTACTGATGACAACATAACAGGTACAGTCCAGAGTAGTAACCAGGACCCCGATGCAACTTGGGACTTCCACCTTAGAAAGTTATGAGGCCCCCTCTGTGTCTGTGCTCTGCGGTGTGGGATGAGTTCTGCCTGAGCCTGAACCCACCGTTCTTCTCCCTCTCTGCGCTTTGTACTAAACTGACAGTGAGGTCCTTCTGCGGGGTCCCTGTTTCTCTTGTGGCCCCTGGTTCTATGCTTGGTCAGTTTAGTGTCTCTTACTCGCTCTCCTCAGGGCTGAACTCCTCCTGAGTCTTCTGAGCTTTTGCTGTAGCTCTGTATGCTGGCAGCATCGGACTCCAGTGTCCGGGTGCACTAAAGGGCTGTAGATTCAGATTCCCTTCCTTAGTTCCCTGCTTCTCCACTTGCCTCTGACCCTTTCCCTAGGGTGCGCACAGCGGTCAGTCATCCCTGGTCCTGGATCTCCCCCAGCGAGCAGTTCCTCCGTCTCCTCTCTCTTCCTTCACACACACTAGACTGAACTGAAACTATCTCCTGGGACTAACTAATTCCTCCCCTCAGACCTGGGTGTTCTTAAAGGGGAACTGACTTAAGGCAGCCAGTAGAGCTCCCCCTTCAGGTCTGGGGTGGAAGGTGGTGTGTGCTGTTCAAACCAAGGTGTAAGTCCTTCCTTGCATCGGTGGACCCTGTGGCAATCCCCCGCAGGGGTGCCACATTCCCCCCTAGTTCAATACAGTCCTCCGGACTGAAACATTTTTCCATAACACAACATAACATAACTATTTACATTTGATAATTGTACAGAGTCTTAAAAATGAAAAATTTACTAAAAAACAGGTAAAAATGGGAAAACCAGGTAACCAGTCCATACAGCGCTAGTCCATCCGCTGCAGGCTGTTTAGGGGGTGTTGAAACAGGAGTTTGCCACTACCAGTCCTGTGGCTATGGTCCATTTTTGAAAAGTAGGAAAAGGGGAAATTCAAAAGTTCAACAGGTTAAGTCTTTTAAAGTTCAAAAACATAACTATATACAATACAGGTGTCTCTGCTTAGGAGTCCTGGCTTCACTTATACCACCCCCAGGCACTTCCTTTTCCTAACTTGATGTGCATGGGGGCTAATCCAGTTCTTCCACCCTTCTGTACACTAGCATTAATAACATATTTACATTTTAAACATATTTACATTTTCCCACATTTTATGGCTTATTCTCTGAACCTAAGTGGTGGCTGACCAAGGTTACTACAGGTTGACCTGTGTAGCACTAGTGTGTCACTAATGTCTGTACCTGGTGCGATGTATGCACTGTCTCTCAGTCTATCAGATCTACGTGTTGCTCTCACACACACTCACACTCACACACACACACACACACTTAAATTTGCATTAGAATCTTGTGGAACTACAAGATCCAGTAAAACCTCCATATTTACATTGCATCAGACCTCCCCCAGTGCGATATACACCAGACAGTCACACCATGGCTGGTCGCCGTATCACACTTGATAAAATCTGAGTGGCGTGGATCGATGAATCTGGTCTTGTGTCCAGAGAGTTAATGAGATATACATTAGGTCTATTTAAGCAAACATTTTTTTCTTATATTTATATCTGCACTCTTAACGTACCGTCACACCTGGCGACAGCGCTGTAGATGTCGGCGGCGACTGGTGGGTGCGCGCACGTTTTTGGCGCCCCGCCAGCGTCGCCGTCCCCCATTTACATGGGGTAACACCTACAGCGCCGCGCAGGCGAGCTGACAGACGGCATCGCCGCTGGGGTGTTTTAAAACCCCGGCGGCGATGCAGGACAATGGGAGCCTATGGCTCCCATCGCCTGTCAGCTCGCCGGCGGTCGGTTACATGGGGTGATGTGTGCACATCGCCCCATGATGGTCACCTGGTTTCAGAGCACTGCTCTGAAACCAGGCGACCTCCCGGCAGCGCTGACATCGCCCCTCTACATGAGGCGACGTAGGGGCGATGTCGCCGCTGATAGGCCACGCCCCTACGTCGCCTATGTAATTGGTGGCGATGTCGCCTCGTGTGACGGGCCTTAAGAGTATTGTATGTGTTGGACATGATCATTGAGCAGGATTATGTTCTTGGTGGAATTTCTTGAATGCCTCTTTGCTGAGAGCATTGATATAATGTCTGTACCAGCATTCTGCTGTACTTTTATACAGAGCCTTGTGAAAGTATTTGGCCCCATTGAACTTTTCAACCTTTTGCCACATTTCAGGCTTCAAACATCACCGCAGGGCCGATCTCTGGTAAACATTGAGATCGGCTCTCACCACACAGCTCCACTGGTTCTGCTCACCCTGGTAATGGTTCCATGCGACTGTCTGTCTCTTTCTCTGCTAGGAACCTGCATCCTCATGGCAGGTCTCCTGGGAATGTTCTTAGGATGCGTGCTCGGCCTCCAGCACACACATATAGGAGCAATACACCTGTTCCTTGCTAGGTCTCTGCAGGGCTGGCGTCAGCACCCGGCGCACCCAGGCGAGTGCCGGGACCTTGACTGTGGGGGGACTCACTGAGCCCCTGAGCGCTGTGTAATTGGTCCCTGACAGGGAGCCCCCAGAACTGCGTGAGCGCTCCCCCTCACTAACCTGAGCGGTGTGAGCACTTTTTGCTTCTTTCTTTCCTAAGATGAGCGGCAGCCCACAGCAGGGTCGGCATGAGTAATCGGCGCACCCGGGCGAGTGCTGGGGCCCTGACTGCGGGGGGGCCCACAGAGACCCTGAGTGCTGTGTAATTGGCCCTTGACAGGGGGCCCCCTGAGCTTCTTGATCCCCTGAGGTACCTACTGTGGAAAGCCAACCCAGGGCTAGGGAGCCAGGAAGGTAGCCCCATGAAGGCCTGTGACCGCTGGACCGTAGCTAGTATGCGGGCAGACTGAGAGGCCCAAAAGAGATACGAAAGGTGGTGATGCGGATGAACTATCCTGGCTGCTCAGACCACACCTGAGCTGTTGTTGAACTGTCTGTAACCTGTATTAGCTGCAGAGGAAAGAGTAAACCTAGTTAAGCTCTATACTGTCTGAGACTGTCATTATTGCACCTGAGGAGAGGTAGAATGATTCTGTGAACTGGCAGCGGGAGACTGCTGCCTGACCATGACAGTGTACCCTGCACTTCAATAGACTATATGGTAGCCCAGGGGACCTGCTCTTCCCATGGAGGGCTCAACATCCTAGCTGCTATTGCAATGTCCCCAGAGGTCCCGTCTGCAGTGGCGGCTATACCGGCTGCATTCCATGGGTGGCGTCATGACACTTTCATTTTTATTTTCCATTTTTACAAACTCCCTTTACTGCTCGCCCAACGAGGGGATCATGGACCGAGTCATGCCACCGTGACTTCCTGCAAGGCCCAGAGGACCTAGAGAGGGCCCGATTACAATTACTCCACAGGTCCCCGCCTGGGGCGAGTCATGCTCGCATCGCTCAGGTTAAAGCAGCTCAGGGGGCCCCCTGTCTAGTGAGTCCACTTTACATTATCATGCCCTGCGGGCATAACACAACTATTAATGATCCAAAGGAGATATATGACCCCTGTTCCTCCACAAGGTCGGCATATGTACAGAGAGTAAAGGTCTTAGCGGAATCTGCTGATCTTATACACATGATGCCGGATTATAAATGCACAATAAAGTGATAACATGTCGATGCGTTCACATCCGCGAATGACGCGCCCCAGGGCCGGGTACTCAGCTCTCAGGCGGTTTCGGTCTGGGATGTCACGGGTGGCTCCTTGAGGCTGTGGTTCTGGTGATCAATGAATAAGGGGTCAAATAAAGTATATACAAGTTCGTCGTGACGCCACCTGCAGAATCTGGTGATGCTCACCAGCGCCGCTACAGTCCTCCGGTGGTCGTTAGTATTGCGGCAATGATGGTGTAGTCCCTCGCAGGCGGGACTTGACCGCCGGGGCAGCGTTTCTGTGGAAGGAATCAGTTTGTGCAAGAAAGGATACAGCAGAGGCGATAACTCACTTCACCGGGTACTTTTACTGGAACTTTAGGAGATGTTATAACGACAAATGCTCCAGGTGCTGTAAGTGGAATTTCTGATTTGTAGATGGATCCCTCCCTGTATGCCGTTCCTATCAGGGGCGGACCCAGACTGTAGTGGGCCCTGGTGCAATAAATTTTTCAGGGCCTCCCCCCCCCTGGAACTCAGTGCCAGAATAGTGCCGCGGGTGTGCAGCACAGCCAGCGGCATAGCAAATGTTTGTGGCGCCAGGGCGGTCGAAAAATTTGCCGCCCCTTTAGTTATTGATAATCTGGAAGTATACATAGTATACACTGTCTGCCCCTATATACAGGAATATAACTACTATACTAAAACACAAAGAGAAATGGTGCAATTGCCACCTCTGCACAACCCCAGTGTATGGCAACAAGCAGGACTCAAGGAGGGCTCGGGGCCGAAGCAATTTTCGCCGCCCTGCTGTGGAGTTCATAATGTAATATAAATGTAAAAAGTATTATTCTTAATATTATGTCACAATACCAGGATCTGAGGATCTTCTATTTCGAGGTCAGGGGCTCTCTGATGCCATGTTGCTGCCTGTCTCGTTGTCTTCCTCTTTTGACACTGCAGTGTGGTGGACAAGAGAGCATTAACTGGTTAATAACAAGAAGTATGGAGTGTGTACTAACTGAGCCATAAATCCTCCCCATACCAGTAGGATTACTATATGGATTTTAGTATTAGGGTACAGACACACTGGCGTGAAACTCTGATGAGTGCAATGTGTGATTTTCTCGCATTGCAATCAATCTCTGAGAGCACAATGGCGAGAAAAAAGTTGCAACATGCTGCGACAGTATGTGATTTCCGCGCAAGACTCACCAATGCAAGTCTATGGGTCTGACAAAATCACGGACCGCACACGGACAGCACACGAACCATCCGAGTCTGAGGCTGCGTTCACACATTAGGTATTTTGCTGCGCTTTTTTACGCACGCTTTTTCAAAATACGCAATATGCATTTTGTCTGCCAGCAGAGTGAATGTGAAATTCACTTTGCAGTGCAGACATTGCGCAAAAATACGCACTGCGTTTTCCGGGAGAAAACGCAGCTGCGTAAAGAATTGATATGTCAATTCTTTACGCAGCTGCTCCTGCGTTTTCTTCCTGTGATGTCACAGAGGGGAGGAAGAATCCTGCTTTCTCCTCCCCTCTGTGACAGCTGTGATCGCCCATTAGATTTCGCAGTGTATTAATATACACTGCGAAATCTAAATTAAACAAAGGCAAGTGTATAAAAAATAAAAAAGAATGAAATACTTACCTCTCTGACGCCTTTTCCCGGTGTCCGGTCTCCGGTGCCAAGTGATGTGTAGTGCTGCCAAGACCTGCGGTGACGTCAGAGGAGCGTTCCCGACGCTGATTGGGCGCTCGCGGTCATGTGATACATCACATTCTGGGGTAAAGAAAGCGCAGTGTGTGAAAGCCCCTGCGTATCTTGTTGCGCTTTTTTTGCCGCGGTCGAAAAACGCGGCAAAAAGCGTGCAAAAAAGCGCAACAAAATACACAATGTGTGAACGCAGCCTGACACGTTTTTTTCACGGATACATTCTCATTCTGCAGCTGAGAACACTGTAAAATGTTCCTGTAAATGATTCTACAGTAATAGCTGCTGAGAAAAAAACAGATTGCACTCAGACATCACACGGATGTGATCTGAGAGAAATGTCGGACACTCGCACAGCAGTTGGATGCCAAACGGACTAAAAAACAGATGTTACTCGTCCGACTCTCCTGGAAACAGACCGATTTTAAGGCAGCGGGAGACAGTGTACCACCATCTCCCTAGCTCTGTGCTGTGCACAGTGTACCACCATGTCCTCAGCTCCGTGCTGTGCACAGACAGTGTACCACCATGTCCTCAGCTTCGTGCTATGCACAGTGTACCACCATGCCCTCAGCTTCGTGCTGTGCACAGTGTACCACCATGCCCTCAGCTTCGTGATGTGCACAGTGTACCACCATGCCCTCAGCTTCGTGCTGTGCACAGTGTACCACCATCTCCCTAGCTCTGTGCTGTGCACAGTGTACCACCATGTCCTCAGCTCCGTGCTGTGCACAGACAGTGTACCACCATGTCCTCAGCTTTGTGCTGTGCACAGTGTACCACCATGTCCTCAGCTCCGTGCTGTGCACCACCATGTCCTCTGCCCACACTCCACCATGTCCTCTGCACACCCTCCCTCCACGTCCTCTGCACACCCTCCCTCCACGTCCTCTGCACACCCCCACGTCCTCTGCACACCCCCCACGTCCTCTGCACACCCCCAACGTCCTCTGCACACCCCCAACGTCCTCTGCACATCCCCCAATGTCCTCTGCACACCCCCCTCGTCCTCTGCACACACCCCCACGTCCTCTGCACACACCCCCACGTCCTCTGCACACACACCCCTCGTCCTCTGCACACCCCCAACGTCCTCTGCACACACCCCACGTCCTCTGCACCCCCCCCACGTCCTCTGCACACCCCAACGTCCTCTGCACACCCCCAAGGTCCTCTGCACACCCCCCAACGTCCTCTGCACACCCCGCACGTCCTCTGCACAACCCCCTCGTCCTCTGCACACCCCCCACATCCTCTGCACACACCCCCTCGTCCTCTGCACACACCCCACGTCCTCTGCACACACCCCACGTCCTCTGCACACACCCCACGTCCTCTGCACACCTCCCTCGTCCTCTGCACACACCCCACGTCCTCTGCACACCCCCCACGTCCTCTGCACACCCCCCCTCATCCTCTGCACACCCCCCTCGTCCTCTGCACACACCCCACGTCCTCTGCACACACCCCACGTCCTCTGCACACCCCCAACGTCCTCTGCACACCCCCAACGTCCTCTGCACACCCCCCAACGTCCTCTGCACATCCCCCAACGTCCTCTGCACACCCCCCCTCGTCCTCTGCACACACCCCCACGTCCTCTGCACACACCCCCTCGTCCTCTGCACACACCCCACGTCCTCTGCACACACCCCACTTCCTCTGCACACCCCCAACGTCCTCTGCACACCCCCAACGTCCTCTGCACAACCCCACGTCCTCTGCACACCCCCACGTCCTCTGCACACCCCCCAACGTCCTCTGCACAACCCCCTCGTCCTCTGCACACCCCCCCTCGTCCTCTGCACACCCCCCACGTCCTCTGCACACACACACCTCGTCCTCTGCACACCCCACGTCCTCTGCACACACCCCACGTCCTCTGCACACACCCCACGTCCTCTGCAAACCCCCCTCGTCCTCTGCACACCCCAACGTCCTCTGCACACCCCCAACGTCCTCTGCACACCCCCCAACGTCCTCTGCACATCCCCCAACGTCCTCTGCACACCCCCCTCGTCCTCTGCACACACCCCATGTCCTCTGCACACACCCCTCGTCCTCTGCACACACCCCACGTCCTCTGCACACACCCCACTTCCTCTGCCCCACCCCAACGTCCTCTGCACACCCCAACGTCCTCTGCACACACCCCACGTCCTCGGCACACCCCCCACGTCCTCTGCACCCCCCCCAACGTCCTCTGCACAACCCCCTCGTCCTCTGCACACCCCCCTCGTCCTCTGCACACCCCCCACGTCCTCTGCACACACACCCTCGTCCTCTGCACACCCCACGTCCTCTGCACACACCCCACGTCCTCTGCAAACCCCCCTCGTCCTCTGCACACACCCCACGTCCTCTGCACACCCCCCACGTCCTCTGCACACCCCCCCTCGTCCTCTGCACACCCCACTCGTCCTCTGCACACACCCCATGTCCTCTGTACACACCCACGTCCTCTGCACCCCCTCCACGTCCTCTGCACACCCCCCTCGTCCTCTGCACACCCCCCTCGTCCTCTGCAACCCCCCCTCGTCCTCTGCACACACCCCCACGTCCTCTGCACACACCCCCACGTCCTCTGACACACCCCCTCGTCCTCTGCACACACCCACGTCCTCTGCACACCCACAACGTCCTCTGCACACACCCCAACGTCCTCTGCACACCCCAACGTCCTCTGCACACACCCCACGTCCTCTGCACCCCCCCCACGTCCTCTGCACACCCCAACTTCCTCTGCACACCCCCAACGTCCTCTGCACACCCCCCAACGTCCTCTGCACACCCGCACGTCCTCTGCACAACCCCCTCGTCCTCTGCACACCCCACACATCCTCTGCACACACCCCCTCGTCCTCTGCACACACCCCACGTCCTCTGCACACACCCCACGTCCTCTGCACACACCCCACGTCCTCTGCACACCTCCCTCGTCCTCTGCACACACCCCACGTCCTCTGCACACCCCCCACGTCCTCTGCACACCCCCCTCGTCCTCTGCACACCCCCCTGTCCTCTGCACACACCCCACGTCCTCTGCACACACCCCACGTCCTCTGCACACCCCCAACGTCCTCTGCACACCCCCAACGTCCTCTGCACACCCCCCAACGTCCTCTGCACATCCCCCAACGTCCTCTGCACACCCCTCCTCGTCCTCTGCACACACCCCCACGTCCTCTGCACACACCCCCTCGTCCTCTGCACACACCCCACATCCTCTGCACACACCCCACTTCCTCTGCACACCCCCAACGTCCTCTGCACACCCCCAACGTCCTCTGCACACACCCCCACGTCCTCTGCACACCCCCCACGTCCTCTGCACACCCCCCAACGTCCTCTGCACAACCCCCTCGTCCTCTGCACACCCCCCCTCGTCCTCTGCACACCCCCCACGTCCTCTGCACACACACCCTCGTCCTCTGCACACCCCACGTCCTCTGCACACACCCCACGTCCTCTGCACACACCCCACGTCCTCTGCAAACCCCCCTCGTCCTCTGCACACACCCCACGTCCTCTGCACACCCCCCACGTCCTCTGCACACCCCCCTCGTCCTCTGCACACCCCACTCGTCCTCTGCACACACCCCATGTCCTCTGTACACACCCCACGTCCTCTGCACCCCTCCACGTCCTCTGCACACCCCCCTCGTCCTCTGCACACCCCCCTCGTCCTCTGCACACACCCCACGTCCTCTGCACACACCCCACGTCCTCTGCACACACCCCACGTCCTCTGCACACCCCCCCTCGTCCTCTGCACACCCCCTCGTCCTCTGCACAACCCCCCTCGTCCTCTGCACACCCCCTCGTCCTCTGCACACACCCACCTCCTCTGCACACACCCCTCGTCCTCTGCACACCCCCACGTCCTCTGCACGCACTGCTATGTACCTTGTAAAGACAGTCCCAGTTCCTCCTATCTGGCAATTCTTCTTGCCGGGCAAAATGTAGCTCCGCCCACCTGAGTCACATGTGCGTGACGTCATCACAGGTCCTGTTCCACCGGCATCTGTCCCCGCCGGCAGTGCTGTGAGGTGAGGCGGGAGGGCGCGATGACCGGGGGGGGGGGAGTGAGATGTCCAGGGGGGAAGGGTGAGGTGTCCAGGGGGAAAGGGTGAGGTGTCCAGGAGGGGGGTTAGGTGTCCAGGGGGCAGGGGTGAGGTGTCCAGGGGGCTGGGTCACCCGGCCGGGGCTCAGAGAAGGTAAAAAAAAAAAAGACAACACCGCCCTCCCCGAAAAAGTGCCAGAACAGTGCCGCGGGTGTGCAGCGCCGCTGACACCCGACAGCACCACCCGTCTGTCTGACAGGGGACCTGCCGCTGGAGCCCCAGGGGCCCCCTAGCTGCTCGGGGCCCTGGTGCAGCTGCACCAGCTGCACCACGGTAGTTCCGCCCCTGGTTCCTATTCCTTTCTTTCCTTGCCTCCCAGTGGCGGTGAAGTCTGACTTCATATAGACTAGTCCGACCTCCTGCTGTCCCTTGTTCTCCCCTCCCTTGTACCCGTCAGGTGAACCTTCTTTCGGGCTCCTTGCAGTGTCCTGCTACTCCTGGCTCCCCTCTTTCTGGGATCTTTGGGAGTCAGAGACGTATATAAAGATACCCCTGTTCTTCGGATTGTCTGTGAGCCATTAAAACACAGGTGTGGGCCCCGATACCCGGTTCTCTTCCTTGTGGCAAACTCTCGGTTACTCTATTCCCCATTAGAGTGGACTCCGGCCTCTGAGTTTCCTTCCACTCTTGCTTTCCTCTGTCTGGGATCTGTACTTTTCTCCTGGGCCCCTCAGCCGAGGGGACCCTCCTGCCCGACTGCCTGCTCCTTCCAACTCCAGCTCCTCACTCCACCTAACTCTCTAGTTCCCCCTGGAGGTCACTGTCTACTCCCTCCCGGGGTCCCTCCCACCTACTGATGTAGTGTGTGGGGTGTTAGTTTTAGGGTTCCACCTACTGGCCATAGTTCCACTTGCAGTGGAGTGACTACACTGCTTTTCTGGGTGTAGTACCCCTTTTGTGGCACCTATGTCATGGGGCGCCACATGAATATAAAATCACCTGGTCTCTCAGCTAGGAAATGTAGGAGAGAGTCATGTGTCTTTCCTCACCCAGCAGCCGTATGTCATGTGTATAATGTGAGTGCTGTGCGACTGTGCGGTTTTTCTTGCGAGTGTGCAGTGTTTTTCTCTATAAGATAATCGCACACTCACACAGCACTCACATGACACACGGCTGCCAGGTTAGGAGAACACACATGACACACGGCTGCTAGGTTAGGAGAACACACATGACGCACGGCTGCCAGGTGAGGAGAACACACATGACACACGGCTGCCAGGTTAGGAGAACACACATGACACACGGCTGCCAGGTTAGGAGAACACACATGACACACGGCTGCCAGGTTAGGAGAACACACATGACACACGGCTGCCAGGTTAGGAGAACACACATGACGCTCTCCTGCTTCTCCTGATAAACCATGTGATCTTCTATACACAGATGTGAGCACAGACTTAGATGGATTCAGATGAACCTTCCTACAAAACCTCAATAACAAAGTCATTACGGGGTCTCTGTCCCCGGAGCTTCTCTACTCCGTATAATGAGACTCACGGATCTTATTCATATAAAGAGTCTGAGTAACATAGAAACAGCCTGAATATGGCGACCTTGTGTGATCTATATGTCCTGGTATAAAGAGCTATGGAGATAGCGCTATTCTTCTGTATAACATATGTGACGTTGCTGTGGCCCTAATATTTCTGTACAGGGGTCTCTGTATAGAGAATCGGACACCAACATTCCGGATTGGAGGAAGGGAGAAGAGACTGGAGACATTTCTTGTAACTTCCTCTCCTGCTCTGCCCCGATCACATACACCGGCCATCACAATCACACAACACACAATGTCTTTACTGTTGAGGTCATTGTGTCGTCCTATTTTAAACATTTCATAATCTGAATATAGTCTAAAGCGCAGAATAAAAATGTAAATGAGATAAATGAAAAAGACAATGATCAAAATTAGAGAACACTCAGATTCCTGCAAACTATTGGTGTTAATCCGGCACCTGGTGCTAATTTACTTATCTGAGAAACTATTTAAGGCTGAAGGCACACTGTCCGATTTCCTCTAGCGAGTGTAATGTGAGGGAGACTGGCATTGCACTCGGACCAGTATCTTTAAATGATAAAGGTCCCATTAGCTCCTCGCATTACACTCGCATTGCGAGGGAAATGCAGCTTTAATCGCAGCATGCTGCAATTGAATGCGATTTCCCTGTGCGAGGGGACAATGCAAGTCTATGGGTGAGAGAAAATCTCGCACCCATACAGCACACGGTGCGATAGTTGCACGCGTGCGCTGTAAAGATTGCTTCAAACTCTGTGGCTGTCAAAGCTGCGGAGTTTGAATTTGCCGCTCTGCCGGTACAATAACCAATCACTTTGCACTGCTGTGACAGCAGTGGTGTAAGGCGATTAGTAAAAACACAGCAGATGTCAAAATTTAAAAAATCGCGGGGTTTTGCTGGTTATTAACCCAATCTGCAGCCTCTGTGCTGCATGTCAGATGCGGAGCTAATAAGCCGGTGTCTGCAGGGTTAACATGCAGTTTGTGTGGTGCCAGCATGTGCCCAGCGAGGGTCCACACTCCCTGGACACATGCTGTCATCACACCCTGTAATACATGGTTAAAATCCAAGCCGGCAATTGTCGGGTGTTATAAATTCTCTATAAAAGCCTGAAGTCAGGAGCTGTCCCTGCTGGCGCGGTGCTGAAATCTCAGCAGGGGACAGCTCCTGACTCTCATTAGCACAGCGGCTGGTTCTGTACGCAATTTACGTACAGTACCTCGGACAGCTCCTGACTTCAGGACTCTGCCAAGCATGTACTGTACGCAGATTGTGTAAAGTAATGCCGACAGCTTTTATAGAGAATTTATAACACCCGACAATTGCCCTCTTGGATTTTAACCATGTATTAACCCCTGCACAGCTAGGGTGTGATGACAGCATGTGTCCAGGGAGTGTGGACACTTCCTGGACACATGCTGGCACCACACAAACTGCATGTTAACCCTGCAGACACCGGCTTATTAGCTGCATCTGCAGCCGCTGTGCTGACATGCAGCACAGAGGCTTCAGATGGGGTTAATAACCAGCAAAACCTCACGATTTTTAAAATTTTGACATCTGCTGTGTTTTTACTAATCACCTTGCACCGCTGCCGTCACAGCAGTGCACAGTGATTGGTTACTGTACCGGCAAAGCATCAAATTCAAAGTCTGCGGCTTGGACAGCAGCGAAGTTTGAATTCTCCGGGAAATGCTGTCTGCGGACCTGAAGTTTGCTTCAGGACTGTGGACAGCATCACACTCACACACAGCATACACGCACTCATGCAGCACACTCACATGCATACAGCCATGCACAGTCACCCCTGCGCACCACACTCACCACAAACACCCATTACACTCGCATCACGGTCATGCATCAAACACGCTCCATGTTTGATGCATGACAATGTGCCTTCAGCCTAACTGGCAACTAAACTTTCCAGTTTGCACCCACTTTTCCATCCAAAGTGCCTGAAACCCTCCAGCACAGATTATCCAGATGAAGCCAAAGGGTCCACAGTTCATTTTAGTGATGACAGCAAGTTTCATTTATTTGAGTCTGATGGGAAATATTATGTTCATAGACAAACTGGGCTAAGATTGAAACCAATGTAGATCACATTCTGTCTGAGAGATCAAGTGATCCCACATTGTTGTGTAATTGTGATCCCCAGTATAGATCAGTGCGGGGCAGGAGGACAGAGAGACGTTTTCTCAGTGATCGGGAAGGACACTGTCTCAGTATTCTCCTCCATCACAGGACGCTGCATCCGGACTAGAAGAGGCTCTCACTTATTAACAAGGTTTTTATTGTTAAGTGTCTTATAGTCCAGAAAATACGGAATGTGCTAAATAATTCCCTCTCATTTAATTATACGACTCTCATGTTATTTGTACAATTTGTCCACACAATATATAATTTCTCCTAGTGCGAATTATTCTTGATGATAAACAAAACATGAATTTCCAGTAATTCTTTTATCACATTTTAGTCATGATAATGGCTACTGCCTGTGTGACCTCTCTGATGTATAAGAAGATTAGATTTATCTGCAAAACATTTCCCACATTCTGAACATGAATAAGGCTTCTCCCCTGTGTGAGTTCTCTGGTGTATAACAAGATGTGATTTATGAGCTAAACATTTCCCACATTCTCAACATGAAAAAGGCTTCTCCCCTGTGTGAGTTCTCTGATGTTTAACAAGATCTGATTTACGTGTAAAACATTTCTCACATTCTGAGCATGAAAAAGGCTTCTCCCCTGTGTGAGTTTTCTGATGTGTAATAAGATGTGATTTACATGTAAAACATTTCTCACATTCTGAGCATGAAAAAGGCTTCTCCCCTGTGTGATATCTGTGATGTGTAATAAGATGTGATTTATGTGTAAAACATTTCCCACATTCTGAACATGAATGAAGCTTCTCCCCTGTGTGAGTTCTCTGATGTCTAACAAGATCTGATTTACGTGTAAAACATTTCTCACATTCTGAGCATGAAAAAGGCTTCTCCCCTGTGTGAGTTCTGTGATGTGTAATAAGATGTGATTTACATGTAAAACATTTCCCACATTCTGAACATGAAAAAGGCTTCTCCCCTGTGTGATATCTCTGGTGTATAATAAGATGTGATTTATATGTAAAACATTTCCCACATTCTGAACATGAATGTGGCTTCTCCCCAGTATGAATTCTCTCATGACTAACAAGATCTGATTTCTGGTTAAAATCTTTCCCACACTTGGAACAAGACAAACTCTTTTTCTCTGTGTGAACTTTTTGATGTTTAACAAAAGATGTTTCGAGGATAAAAAATATTTCCATATTCTGAAAGTGAAGGTGGATTATTTGTTGTAAGATCAGTTTGGTTTTTAATGCCTCTGTTGTGACTTTCATTCTTCTTAGTAGTCTGTAATGATTCAGAAGATTGGACCTGTTTCATAGGATCAGATGACAGATCTTTGCTGTGAAGGGATGATGGGATATCTGGGGTAATGACATTCACATCAATTGTATCCTGGGTGGTTTCTAGTTCATCTGATTTATAAATTGAAGATGTCGGTTCTCCTTCTGATCTCCTGGTACAGTCATCTGACAAGAATAAATACAATTATTATTTTTTCAATAAAATATACCTGAAATAAATATTTTTGAAAATGCATACTTAAAATGTATGTCTTCTACATGTTTTCAACCTACAATGCCGGTTAGAAGACCATAACCTCAGCCTAGGAATTTAGGGTCTGGCTACCAGGGTAACATTGTGTCATCATACTCTGCATGACCTCAGTCTAGTAGCTTCGGGTCTGACTAGAGGAGCACCAAAACTGGATGATGTTCTGCAGGAGTTCACATAGGATTCTAGGATTCGGCTGGAAGAAACCCAGGTTGAGACAATTCAGTCCCTGGCTACAGGTCAGGTGCTCAGTCAGCTTCCTAAACTTGCCGCTATTCCTTTCTCGGTGGGTGCCCGCCAGAAGCAGGGTACTGCGGGATTGGTGTAGTTTGCGGTGGAAACCTCAAATATTCTAATCCCTGGTGAACCAGCGGAGGGGTGAGATTCTGCTGCCTGTTACATTGAGTGTTTTGCTTGGTATGTATTATGTTTTTTACTGTTGGGGATCCAATAAAGTCTTACCATTGTGTGGTTACCTGTGTTGTCTGAGTAGTGTTCCACCCACAGTTAAGGAGTTCAGGCGATCATTTATGATGAACCCTGGTTCATGCAGTCTTTATAAAGGTGGTCGGGCCAGCGGACAAAACTAGCCACAGACCCTGGTTTCTCCACAGTTGTCAAGGAGGAGGTAAGAGGATTCCAGTGTCTCCTGTGAAGCTCTAGTGAACTGCATGCCCAAGAGAGTTAAGGCCGTGCTTGAAAATAATGGTGGACATACTAAATATTGACACTATGGGCACAATTTTGCCATTTAGACTTAGAGGTGTATTCAGTCTTGTTGCCAGTGGTTTATACAATAATGCCTGTGTGACTTGCTGTCACGCATGGACTAAGGGGGATGTCCAGCTACCTCGCGTGATAGTGACACACAGACCAACGATGTCCAGTGCACAACACAAAAACACAGACAGTTAGACACCGGGGGGGACAAATACAGCAGAGGGTCCTGCTCATAGGGAATGGGCAGAAGGTGATCTCTTGCACTCACCTGCGGCTGTGCTCTGATCTCCCTATCATCCCTATACGAGTTCTTTCAACTCTTCGCCGAGCAGGATACCTAGGTTCTCGCTGGCCCTGATGTTAACCCTCAAAAGGGAACAACCGGCGGGAGCACTTATCCCAACCACTGCAATAAACAAGACAAGAGGGAAGGCAAGACAGACAGGGAACAAAAGTACTTCAGGCCTGCTGCCACGCTCCTTCCCAGCAGATGGCTAAGCAATAGACAACTCTCCAGAGAGCTTCCTTCTCCTCAGGAACCTTGGGCAAGAATGGGGTCAATCACCAGCAAAGCATGCTGGAACCATGTGATCATATAAAGGTGATGGGAGTATTCACAAAGTATCCACACCTGGTAAGAAAACGAAGGAGGCTGCAAGCAGCAGAAAACTGACATTAACTCCTGAACTGCCAAAGGAAAGAAACATTTAAAATGGAGTCTCAATACAAAGATGAGACAGAGGTCCAAAACCAGTCACAAGTCTCCCAGGTAAGAGACCATCATGACAGTTTTGAGGTTTAGTAGGGTGTGGTGCTTTCTAATTGTCATATTAAACATGTTTCTTTCCTTTAGTAGTGGAGGAGTAAATGTCAGTCTCTGCTGCTAGCAAGCTAGCTAGTTCTTGTTCAGGTGTGGATACTTTGCGATTACTCCCATCCCCTTTATATGGTCACATGATTCCAGCATACTTTGCTGATGATTAAACATTTCTAGCCAAACTTCCTATGGTGAAGGTTTTCTGGAGAGCTGAATACTGCTAAGCTATTTGCTGCAAAGGGCAGAGGCAGCAGGCGTGAAGTTGCTGTGGTGTTTCCCTGTCTATCTTCCCTTCCCTCTCCTTTATTGCAGTGGTTGGGACTAGTGCTCTCACCGGCCATTTCCTTTTGAGGGCTAACATCAGGGTCAGCGAGAGCCTAGGTATCCTGTTCGGCGATAAGTTGAAAGAACTTGTGTAGGTACGGTAGGGAGATCAGGGCACAGCCGTAGGTGTGTGCAGGAAGTCATCTCTACTCCGTTCCCAGTGAGCAGGGCCCTCTGCTGTATCTGTCTTGCCCGGTGTCTCCCCGTCGGTTTAGTGTTGTGCGCTGGACATCATTGGTCCGTGCGTCATTGTCACACACAGTAGCTGGATATCTCCCTTAGTCCAAATGTGACATAATCACCAGCCTATTTTTTTCTTGGCTCCATTATGGGTCCTGTGGCAGTGTTCACCCAGTTTAAGCAGGCTCTTTCACAGGAGGTGATGGATCTGAGGGAACAGGTAGTGCAGCAGCTGTGATATATTGCGGGTCTGCTGTTCTCTGCCAAGGCTCAGATCCAGCCGGAACCTAAGATTTCCCTCCCTTATAGGTTTTTTGGGGGCGTGATAAGTTTCGGGCGTTCCAGGAGGCCTGCAAGTTATACTTCAGGCTGAGCCCACGTTCATCAGGGAGCGAAGAATAAACAGTGGGGATCGTTGTTTCCCTGTTGCGGGGAGATTCACAGTTCTAGGTTTTCTCTCTACCAATTGACTCTCCATCTATGCGGTTGGTAGAGAAGTTTTTAGCGGCTCTGGCCCATGTCTATGGAGACCCTGATGCGTTGCTCTGGCAGAGTCGAATCTTCATAGACTCGGCAGCAGACGCGGCCGGCTGAGGAGTACTGTTCAGAGATCCAGAGGTGGCCGCGGACACACAATGGAATGACCCGGCTCTAAGGAGTCAGTGCTGTCATGGGTTGTCTAGTGGCTCCAGGACTCCATGGATCAGTACTCTACTCCAGTGTCACTGGAGGCCACCATGTCTCTTGCCATTGTGGCGCCCCATGTGAGTCACTCACCCACACACCCACCTAGGCAGATGATAGAGCCCAACCTATAGGAGGATGGAGTTAGGGAGAGGAGTAATTAAAAAAGAAAAACAGTGATTTAGTTTGCACTGAGGAAAGAAAGGAGCACGGAGGCCCTTTGTGAGAAGGGAACTCCCGAGAGAGGGCCTGGAGAAGGAGAACATGCAGCCCACTGTAGAGATGGACCCCCGAGCGTTCCATCTGACTCTGGAGGGAACCCTGGTCCAATGTTAGACGGGAGCGCCGGTTTTTCCAAGATCACACAGGAGTTCACCCCTAGCTCATAACACAAGAGGTCGTGGGTCCTGTCTACTACCGCCCAGACGCCCTGTCAGAAAGGAACAGTCACACCATATTACCCACCGGTTAAGATCCAGTGCAGGTATAGAGAAGATTCAGAAGCTGGATACTCAGGAAGCACCACAATGCGGCCTGGTACAAAGCGGCGGTGTCCCGGGTGGACAGGCAGTACAAAGCGGGACACAGTTCGAAACAAGGAAGGCATACCACGAGACGCCAAGTGGATCCTGCAGCCCCACTGGACGAACCCGCGGGCTTATTCCTAACTTAAACCAACGGATTGTCTTCTAGTGAACTGTATACCACCATGCATGTGTGTCCAGTAAAAGGACCAGGGTAGATGAACGAAGTCTGCCGTGTGCTTAATTACACATGCTGCACTGCAATCTTGGCTATCTCC
>JARQOC010000224.1:0-111627 GCA_033576535.1 Allobates femoralis
AAAAGGGGAAAAAAAGGAATAACTAAGGGGGAAAAACAAGGAAAAAGACTAAGGGCTAGGACTAAGGACTAAAAACTTAAGGACTAGGACTAAGGACAAAGGACTAAGGGCTAGAGACTAAGGACTAGGACTAAGGACTAAGGACAAAGGACTAAGACTAAGGACTAAGGACAAAGACAAGACTAAGGACTAAGGACTAGGGCTAAGGAATAAGGACAAAGGACTAAGACTAAGGAAATAAGGACTAGGACTTAGGACAAAGGACTAAGACTAACGGACTAAGGACTAGGACTAAGGACTAAGGACAAAGGACTAAGACTAAGGACTAAGGACTAGGACTAAGGACTAAGGACAAAGACTAAGACTAAGGACTAAGGACTAGGACTAAGGACTAGGACTAAGGACAAAGGACTAAGACTAAGGACTAAGGACTGGGACTAAGAGACTAAGGATTAAGGACTAGGACTAAGACACAAGGACTAAGACTAAGGACTAAGGACTAAGACTAAGACTAAGGACAAAAGACTAAGACTAAGGGCTAAGGACTAAGGACTAAGAACTAGGACAAAGGACAAAAGGACAAAGGACTAAGACTAAGGACTAAGGACTAAGACTAAGGACTAAGGACTAAGGACTAAGGACTAAGGAAAAAAGGACTAAGGGCTAAGGACTAAGACTAAGGACAAAGGACTAAGTCTAAGGACTAAGACTAAGGACTAAGACTAAAGACTAAGGACAAAGACTAAGGACTAAGACTAAGGACCAAAACTATGGACTAAGGACTAGAACTAAGACTAAGGACTAAGGACTAAGGACTAGGACTAAGGACAAAGGACTAAGGACTAGGACTAAGGACAAAGGACTAAGGACTAAGACTAGGACTAAGGACAAAGGACAAAGACTAAGGACTAAGGACAAAGACTAAGACTAAGGACTAAGGACAAAGGACTAAGACTAAGTGACTAAGGACAAAGGACTAAGACTAAGGACTAAGACTAAGGACTAAGACTAAGGACTAAGACTATGGACTAAGGACTAGGACTAAGACTAAGACTAAGGACTAAGGACTAGGACTAAGGACAAAGGACTAAGGACTAGAGACTAAGGACTAGGACTAAGGACAAAGGACTAAGACAAAGGACTAAGGACTAAGACTAAGGACTAGGACTAAGGACAAAGGACTAAGTCTAAGGACTAAGACTAAGGACTAAGGACTAAGAGTAGGACTAAGGACAAAGGACTAAGACTAAGGACTAAGGACTAAGGACTAGGACTAAAGGGACAAAGGGCAAAAGACTAAGACTAAGGACTAAGACTAAGGACTAAGGATTAGGACTAAGGACAAAGGACTAAACTAAGGACTAAGGACTAGGACTAAGGACAAAGGACTAAGGACTAAGGACTAGGACTAAAGGACAAAGGACAAAGGACTAAGTCTAAGGACTAAGGACTAAGACTAAGGACTAAGGACTAAGGAGTAGGGCTAAGGACAAAGGACTAAGACTAAGGACTAAGGACTAAGGACTAGGACTAAGACAAGGGGCAAAAGACTAAGACTAAGGACTAAGGACTAAGACTAAGGACTAAGGATTAGGACTAAGGACAAAGGGCTAAGACTAAGGACTAAGGACTAGGACTAAGGGTTAAGGAGTAAGGACTAGGACTAAGGACAAAGACAAAGGACTAAGACTAAGGACTAAGGACTAAGACTAAGGACTAAGGGCAAAAAGACTAAGACTAAGGACTAAGGACTAAGGACTAAGGACAGGACTAAAAGGGCAAAGGACAAAGGACTAATACTAAGGACTAAGACTAAGGACTAAGGACTAAGGACCAAGGACTAAGGACAAAGGACTAAGACTAAGGACTAAGGACTAAGGACTAGGACTAAGGACAAAGGACAAAAGACTAAGACTAAGGACTAAGGACTAAGACTAAGGACTAGGACTAAGGACTAAAGGCTAAGGACTAAGACATGGACTAAGGACTAGGACTAAGGACTAAGGACTAAGACTAAGGACTAAGACTAAGGGCTAAGGACTAAGGCTAAGACTAAGGACTAAGACTAAGTACTAAGGACTAAGACTAAGGACTAAGACTAAGGACTAAGGACTAGGACTAAGAACTAAAGACTAAAACTAAGACTAAGGACTAAGGACAAAGACTAAGACTAAGGACTAAGGACTAGACTAAGAACAAAGGACAAGACTAAGGACTAAGTACTAAGACTAGAACTAAGGACTAAGGACTAAGGACAAAGGACTAATACTGAGGACTAAGGACTAGGACTAAGGACTAAGGACAAAGACTAAGACTAAGACTAAGGAAAAAGGGACTAAGACTAAGGACTAAGGACTAGGACTAAGGAATAAGGACAAAGGACTAAGACTAAGGGCTAAGGACTAGGACTTAGGACAAAGGACTAAGACTACGGACTAAGGGCTAAAGGGCTAAGGACTAAGGACAAAGGACTAAACTAAGGACTAAGGACTAGGACTAAGGACTAAGTCAAAGGACTAAGACTAAGGACTAAGACTAGGACTAAGGACTAGGACTAAGACAAAGGACTAAGACTAAGGACTAAGGACTGGACTAAGGACTAAGGACTAGGACTAAGGACAAAGGACTAAGACTAAGGACTAAGGGCTAAGACTAAGGACTAAGGACAAAAGACCTGAAAGACTTAAAAGGACAAATGACACTAAATGGACTAAGGACTAAAGGACTAAGGACAAGGAAAACAAAGGACTAAGACTAAGATGGACTAAGGACTAAACTAAGGACAAAAGGGCTAAGGGCTAGGACTAAGGACAAAGGACTAAGACTAAGGACTAAGGAATAAAAGGACTAGGACTAAGGACAAAGACAAAAGACTAAGACTAAGGACTAAGGACTAAGACTAAGGACTAAGGACTAGGACTAAGGACAAAGGACTAAGACTAAGGACTAAGGACTAGGACTAAGGATTAAGGACAAAGGACTAAACTAAGGACTAAGGATTTGGACTAAGGACTAGACAAAAGGACTAAGACTAAGGATTAAGGACTAGGACTAAGGACTAAAGACTAAGGACTAAGACTAAGGACTAAGGACTAGGACTAAGACTAAGGACTAAGGACTAAGACTAAGGACTAAGACTAAGGACTAAGGACTAGGACTAAGGACTAAAGACTAAGGACTAAGACTAAGGACTAAGACTAAGGACTAATTACTAAGACTAAGGACTAAGACTAAGGACTAAGACTAAAGACTAAGGACTAAGACTAAGGACTAAGACTAAGGACTAAGGACTAAGACTAAGGACTAAAGACTAAGGACTAATGACTAAGACTAAGGACTAAGACTAAGGACTAAGGACTAAGACTAAGTACTGAGACTAAGGACTAGAACTAATGACTAAGACTACGGACTGAGACTAAGGACTAAGACTAAGGACTAAGGACTAGGACTAAGGACTAAAGACTAAGGACAAAGACTATGAACTAAGGACTAGGACTAAGGACTAAGGACTAAGACTAAGGACTAAGACTAAGGACTAAGGACTAAGGACAAAGGACTAAGACTAAGGACTAAGACTAAGGACTAATGTCACGGGTGGCACGGATGACAGGGTGGAGGCCACGCGCAGACGATCCCAGCGGGTGGCCCACCAGCCATAATGGGGGAGGATGGTCCCGTCTCTTTCAGGGGCATTTACCTTCTGTGTAGATGGAGAGAGGGTGTGATGGGATCTCGCTGTTATGGGGGGACGGCTGTGGAGGTCTTGTGCTCGGTCTGGTTTTATCCACCAATATGGTGGGTCACTAGGACCCAGCAGATTCCTTCCACCTTTATAAGGAGGTTCATTACCCTTCCTCGGTGCAGGTGATAGTTCCTTGTGCACTCATTATCCTGGCTCCAGCAGACGCTGAGGTTGTGGAGGTTGCTGAGTTCTGCTGTCAGATAAGTGTTTCCTTTTCCCTAATGTCTGTCTTCCCTGGTGTTTGTCTTTAGTTGATAGTGGAGGGGTCTAGTGAACCTCTCCATCTGATCCTTAGATAAGATAGTGCTAGGATCAGAGAGGGACGAGGTTCGTGGTCGGCGACAGTTGAGGAGACTGTATAGGGACGTTAGGGCAGACAGGGTCAGCTCTAGGAAGTCTAGGGGTCACCGTCTCCTTCTTGTGCCCTTAGCGTTAGGGACTCCTTATTCCCCCCCCCGTCGTTATCCTACGCTGGGTGTCTTCCCCACTCCCAGCGTGACATTATCACCTGCCAGTAACTGTAAGTGAAGGAAGGGGAGGATTCGATTTTTTTCCTTTTCCTTATGGATCCTGTGTCTGCTTTGGCCCAGCAGCTGCAGACCTTGTCTTTAGAGGTTGCGGACCTTCGGTCGGCTCTACTGGGACCACAACCACAAAATGGTGTCTTGGGGAATCAAGCAGTGGGTCCGGCCAGACCGGAACCTAAGGTTGCCCTCCCTGACAGGTTTTCAGGAGGCAGAGATAAATTCACTGTGTTCAAAGAGGCCTGTAAATTATACTTCAGGCTTAGGCCGTATTCTACTGGTGACGAGCAGCAGCGGGTAGGAATTATTATATCATTGCTGCAGGGGGATCCCCAATCCTGGGCTTTCTCTCTGCCACAGGACTCTACTTGTCTCCAGTCTGTGGATGGATTTTTTGACGCCTTAGGCCTCATATATGATGACCCTGACCGTGTCTCTTTGGCTGAATCCAAATTGCGCCATCTCCACCAGGGGACTCGGTCAGCGGAATCATATTGTTCTGAGTTCCGCAGGTGGGCTATGGACACTAAATGGAACGATCCGGCTCTCAGGAGTCATTTTTGCCAGGGTCTTTCGGAAAGACTGAAGGATGCCCTGGCAGTGTATGAGACCCCTCCGTCCCTGGAGGCAGCTATGTCGTTGGCTATTCGCATGGATAGACGCCTCCAGGAGCGGAGGGGTAGACCTCCGGCAACTGGGAGCCCTTCTCGTGGTGGTTCCTCGTTGCCGGGTGGTCACTCGGAGGGCGAGTCATTTCTCCCGAGGGGGGAGGAACCTATGCAACTTGGAGGAGCGGCGGCCTCGAGGCTCTCCTCCGGTGCCTCCCGGGGCAGGGGGAAGGGGGTCTGTTTTTTTTGTGGGAAAGGAGACCATTTTATCGGGCCTGTCCCTACGCTCCGAAACGGACTGGGGTGCCGGGACCTCATGTGTCTATGGGGGGTGTGGGGGTAGTCGAGCGGGAGGTGTGTGTATCCTCCGTTTGTACTTCCCATTTTCTCCTGAGTGCAGAGGTGGCGCTAGAGAGCAAAACGGAAGGCATTTCTGTGTTTGTGGACAGTGGTGCGGGGGTCAGCATGGTGGATGCTCGTTTCGTACACGCTCATGGGCTTAACCGCTGTTTATTGTCTCGCCCCATCCGTATCTATGCCATCGACTCAGCACCGCTTGCTCAGGGTAGTCTCACACATATCGTACATAACATTAAGTTAACGGTTGGATCCCAACATCAGGAGACGTTATCTTGCTATGTCTTAGACGGTCTCCCCGCTCCCATTGTCCTGGGCTTGCCATGGTTGATTAAACATAATCCCGTAGTGGATTGGCAGTCCAGGGACATTGTGGAATGGAGTGATTATTGTTCGGAGAATTGTTTGGCTACATCCTTTTCGGTGGTATCTGCTGAATCTCTGCCCCCATTCCTATCGGAGTATGAGGATGTGTTCTCAGAGAAGGGGTGCCGAGACTTGCCCCCTCATCGGGCATATGATTGCCCTATCAACCTCGTTCCCGGAGCTAAACTGCCCAAAGCCAGGATGTTTACTATATCTGGTCCCGAAAGACAAGCAATGAAGGATTTCATTGCTGAAAGTCTAGAGACGGGTCACATTAGGCCCTCCACGTCGCCGCTTGCGGCTGGTTTCTTTTTTTGTGAAAAAAGAAGGATGGGGGCCTCCGTCCTTGTTTGGATTTTCGGGAATTGAATCGGATTACTGTCCGTGATCCATACCCCCTCCCTCTGATCCCTGATTTGTTTAGTCAGGTTGTGGGTGCTAAATGGTTCTCCAAGTTGGATTTGAGGGGGGCCTACAACCTGATTAGGGTCAGAGAGGGGGATGAATGGAAAACTGCATTCAATACCCCGGACGGCCATTTTGAAAGTCTCGTGATGCCGTTCGGGCTCACTAACGCCCCTGCGGTTTTCCAACATTTTGTCAATGATATTTTCCATCATTTGGTGGGTAGATTTGTAGTTGTTTACTTGGACGATATCTTGATCTATTCTCCCGATATGGAGACGCATCAGTCCCATGTCAAACAGGTGTTGCAGGTCTTACGGGACAACAAACTGTACGCCAAACTCGAGAAATGTGTTTTCGCCGTTCAGGAGGTTCGTTTTTTGGGGTACCTCCTGTCGCCGTTGGGTTTCCGGATGGATCCGGAAAAGGTCCGGGCGGTGCTGGACTGGGAGCGGCCGGACAATCTACGGGCATTGCAACGTTTTTTGGGGTTTACCAATTTTTACCGTAAATTTATTAAGAACTATTCGGTACTGGTGACGCCTCTAACGGACATGACTAGGAAGGGGACGGATTTTTCTGAGTGGTCTGATTCTGCTCGCCAGGCTTTCTCCTCCCTGAAGCGTTGTTTTCCTTCCGCGCCTGTTCTTTGTCAGCCCGATCTTTCTCGGCCCTTCGTTGTGGAGGTGGATGCGTCTGAGGTGGGGGTGGGGGCTGTGTTGTCGCAGGGGCCTTCGCCTGGGAGATGGGTGCCCTGTGCGTTCTTCTCCAAGAAGTTGTCGTCGGCCGAGAGGAACTATGATGTGGGTAATAGGGAGCTCTTGGCTATTAAGTTGGCTTTTGAGGAATGGCGGCACTGGCTGGAGGGGGCTGTCCATCCCGTCACGGTTATTACCGACCATAAGAACCTGTCTTACCTTGAGTCCGCCAGGCGTCTCAATCCCCGGCAGGCCAGGTGGTCTTTGTTTTTCACGAGATTTAATTTTACCGTCACCTACCGTCCGGGGGTTCAGAATGTGAAGGCGGATGCATTATCGCGTAGTTTTCCGGGTGGTAGTACTCATGAGAGTCCCGTCCCCATCTTGCAGGATGGGGGTGGTTGTTTCTGCCCTTTGCCCTGATCTAGAGGGGGAGCTGTTGAAGGTTCAGGGGGGCGCCCCTGCCTCCTGTCCTTCTGGGAGGCTTTTTGTGCCGTTCTCCTTGCGTCTCAGGGTGCTGTCGGAACATCACGACTCTGTACTGGCGGGGCATCCGGGCGGTAGGGCCACTTTCGATCTCTTGTCTTGTCACTTTTGGTGGCCGGGGTTGAGGAAGGACGTAGCGGAATTCGTATCCGCCTGTGGTGTGTGTGCACGTGCTAAGGTTCCGCATACCCGTCCGTCTGGGTCTCTCGTGCCATTGTCTATTCCTGAGAGGCCATGGACACATTTGTCAATGGATTTTATCACCGATCTTCTGGCGTCTGCGGGTAAGACGGTGGTACTGGTATAGTAGATAGATTCAGTAAGATGGTTCGCTTTGTGGCACTGCCTGCACTTCCTAATGCTCGGACTCTGGCACAGGTGTTTGTAAGTGAAATCGTGAAGCTTCATGGGGTTCCCTCTGATGTGGTTTCTGATCGCGGTACTCAGTTCGTCTCCAAATTTTGGAAGGCTTTTTGTACACGTTTGGGGATTACGTTGTCCTTTTCTTCTGCTTTTCATCCGCAGTCTAATTGTCAAACCGAACGTGTGAATCAGAATTTGGAGACGTACCTGAGGTGTTTTGTCTCTGACCATCAGGAGACTTGGGCAAGCTATTTGCCCTTGGCCGAATTTGCCCTTAATAATCGCCTTCAGGAGTCCACTGGCAAGTCGCCGTTTTTCGGTGCATATGGGTTTCATCCTCAGTTTGGTACTTTTAGTGGTACGAGTCCTTCCGGAGTTCCGGAAGAGGACCGTTTTACCTCGTCCCTCTCCTCGGTTTGGCGGGGTGTGCAGCGTAGCTTGAAGCTCTTAGGTGGCAGGTACAAACGTATGGCTGACAGGAAGCGTGCGCCAGGTCCGGACCTATGTGTGAATGACTACGTGTGGTTATCTACCAAGAATGTGAAGTTGAAGGTGCCCTCTTGGAAGTTGGGGCCCAGGTTTATTGGCCCCTATAGGATAACCGCCGTTATCAATCCCGTGGCGTTTCGCCTCGCGTTGCCTCCTGCTCTTAAGATTCACGATGTGTTTCACAGGTCGCTCCTCAAGCCGTATGTGCCATCATCCAACCCGTCTCCTTTGCCTCCTGAGCCCATCTGTGTGGCGGGGAATCTGGAATTCGAGATCTCGAGGGTGGTTGATTCTCGCATGTTGCGCCGTTCTCTTCAGTATTTAGTGCACTGGAGGGGGTACGGTCCTGAGGAGCGGATGTGGGTGCCGGCATCGGAGGTGTCCGCCGCGAGGCTGGTCCGCGCTTTTCACCGTTCCCATCCGGATAAGCCTGGTCCTGAGTGTCCGGGGGCCACTCGTAAGAGGGGGTATACTGTCACGGGTGGCACGGATGACAGGGTGGAGGCCACGCGCAGACGATCCCAGCGGGTGGCCCACCAGCCATAATGGGGGAGGATGGTCCGTCTCTTTCAGGGGCATTTACCTTCTGTGTAGATGGAGAGAGGGTGTGATGGGATCTCGCTGTTATGGGGGGACGGCTGTGGAGGTCTTGTGCTCGGTCTGGTTTTATCCACCAATATGGTGGGTCACTAGGACCCAGCAGATTCCTTCCACCTTTATAAGGAGGTTCATTACCCTTCCTCGGTGCAGGTGATAGTTCCTTGTGCACTCATTATCCTGGCTCCAGCAGACGCTGAGGTTGTGGAGGTTGCTGAGTTCTGCTGTCAGATAAGTGTTTCCTTTTCCCTAATGTCTGTCTTCCCTGGTGTTTGTCTTTAGTTGATAGTGGAGGGGTCTAGTGAACCTCTCCATCTGATCCTTAGATAAGATAGTGCTAGGATCAGAGAGGGACGAGGTTCGTGGTCGGCGACAGTTGAGGAGACTGTATAGGGACGTTAGGGCAGACAGGGTCAGCTCTAGGAAGTCTAGGGGTCACCGTCTCCTTCTTGTGCCCTTAGCGTTAGGGACTCCTTATCCCCCCCCCCCCGTCGTTATCCTACGCTGGGTGTCTTCCCCACTCCCAGCGTGACAACTAAGGACTAAGACTAAGGACTAAGACTAAGGACTAAGGACTAGGACTAAGGACTAAAGACTAAGACTATGGATTAAGGACTAGGACTAAGACTAAGGACTAAGGACTAAGGACTAGGACTAAGGACAAAGGACTAAGGACAAAGGACTAAGACTAAGGACTAAGACTAAGGACTAAGACTAAGGACTAAGGACTAGGACTAAGGACTAAAGACTAAGACTATGGACTAAGGACTAGTACTAAGGACAAAGGACAAAGGACTAAGACTAAGGACTAAGGACAAAGGACTAAGACTAAGGACTAAGACTAAGGACTAAGACTAAGGACTAAGACTAAGGTCTAAGACTATGGACTAAGGACTAGGACTAAGACTAAGGACTAAGGACTAAGGACTAGGACTAAGGACAAAGGACTAAGGACTAGGACTAAGGACTAAAGACTAAGGACTAAGACTATGGACTAAGGACAAAGGACTAGGACTAAGGACAAAGGACTAAGGACAAAGGGCTAAGACTAAGAACTAAGGACTAAGGACAAAGGACTAAGGACTAAGGACAAAGGGCTAAGACTAAGAACTAAGGACTAAGGACAAAGGACTAAGGACTAAGGACAAAGTACTAAGGACAAAGGACTAAGACTAAGAACTAAGGACTAAGGACAAGGGACTAAGGACTAAGAACTAGGACTAAGGACTAAGGACAAAGGACAAAGGACTATGACTAAGGACTAAGGACTAATGACTAGGACTAAGGACAAGGGACTAAGGACTAAGGACAAAGGACTAAGACTAAGGACTAAGACTAAGGACTAAGGACTAGGACTAAGGTCTAAAGACTAAGACTATGGACTAAGGACTAGGACTAAGACTAAGGACTAAGGACTAAGGACTAGGACTAAGGACAAAGGACTAAGGACTAAGGACAAAGGACTAAGACTAAGGACTAAGGACAAAGGACAAAGGACTAAGGACAAAGGACTAAGGACAAAGGACTAAGACTAAGAACTAAGGACTAAGGACAGGGGACTAAGGATTAAGGACAAAGTACTAAGGACAAAGGACTAAGACTAAGAACTAAGGACTAAAGACAAAGGTCTAAGTACTAAGAACTAGGACTAAGGACTAAGGACAAAGGACAAAGGACTAAGGACAAAGGACTAAGACTAAGAATTAAGGACTAAGACTAAGGACTAAGGACTAGGACTAAGGACTAAAGACTAAGACTATGGACTAAGGACTAGGACTAAGGACAAAGGACAAAGACTAAGGACTAGGACTAAGGACTAAGGACAAAGAACAAAGGACTAAGGACAAAGGACAAAGGACTAAGGACTAGGACTAAGGACTAGGACTAAGGACAAAGGACTAAGACTAAGAACTAAGGACAAAGGACTAAGACTAAGGACAAAGGACTAAGGACTAAGGACTAAGGACTAGGACTAAGGACTAAAGACTAAGACTATGGACTAAGGACTAGGACTAAGACTAAGGACTAAGGACTAAGGACTAGGACTAAGGACAAAGGACTAAGGACTAAGGACAAATGACTAAGACTAAGGACTAAGGACTAAGACTAAGGACTAAGGACTAGGACTAAGGACTAAGGACGAAGGACTAAGACTAAGGACTAAGGATTAGGACTAAGGTCTAAGGACTAGGACTAAAGACTAAGGATAAAGGACTAAGACTAAGGACTAAGGACTAGAACTAAGGACTAAAGACTAAGAACTAAGACTATGGATTAAGGACTAGGACTAAGGACTAAGGACTAAGACTAAGAACTAAGACTAAGGACTAAGGATTAAGACTAAGGACCAAGACTAAGGACTAAGGACTAAGGACTAAGACTAAGGACTAAGACTAAGGACTAGGACTAAGAACTAAAGACTAAGGACTAAGACTAAGGACTAAGGACAAAGGACTAAGACTAAGACTAAGGACTAGGTCTAAGGACTAAGGACAAAGGACTAAGACTAGGACTAAGGACTAGGACTAAGACAAAGGACTAAGACTAAGGACTAAGGACTAGACTAAGGACTAAGACTAAGGCTAAGACTAAGGACTAGACTAAGGACTAAGGCTAAGACTAAGGACAAGACTAAGGACAAGACTAAGGACTAAGACTAGGACTAAGAACTAAAGACTAAAGGACTAAGACTAAGACTAAGGAAAAAGACTAAGGACTAAGGACTAAGGACTAGGACTAAGGACAAAGGACTAAGACTAAGACAAGTAAGGACAAAGACTAAGACTAGGATAAGGACTAGACTAGAACAAAGGACTAACTAGGACTAAGACTAAGGACTAAGACTAGACTAAGGACTAGACTAAGACAAAGGACTAAGACTAAGGACTAAGGACTAGATAGGACTAAGGACTAAGGACTAAGGACAAAGGACTAAGACTAAGAGCTAAGACAAAGGACTAAGGACTAAGGACTAGACAAGGAATAAGGCAAGGACTAAGGACTAGGACTAAGGACTAAGGACAAAGGACTAAGACTAAGACAAAGGACAAAGGACAAGACTAAGGACTAAGGACAAAGGACAAAGGACTAAGGACTAAGGACTAGACTAAGACTAAAGACTAAGGACTAATGGACTAAGGACTAAGACTAAGGACTAAGGACTAAGGACTAAGGACTAGACTAAGGACTAAGACTAAGGACTAAGGACAAGACTAAGGACTAAGACTAAGGACTAAGGACTAAGGACTAAGGACTAAGGACTAAGGACTAAGACTAAGGACTAAGGACAAGACAGGACTAAGGACTAAGACTAAGGATAGGACTAAGGACTAAGGACTAAGGACTAAAGGACTAAGGCTAGATAAAGGACTAAGACTAAGGAAACTAAGGACTAGAAAGGACTAAGGACTAGGATAGACTAAGGACTAAGGACTAGGACTTAAGGACTAGGACTAAGGACTAAGGACTAAGACTAAGGAACTAAGACTAAGGACTAAGGATAAGACTAAGGACCAAGACTAAGGACTAAGGACTAAGGACTAAGACTAAGACTAAGGACTAAGGACTAGGACTAAGAACTAAGGACTAAGGACTAGGACTAAGGACTAAGGACAAAGGACTAAGACTAAGACTAAGGACTAGGATAAGGACTAAGGACAAAGGACTAAGACTAGGACTAAGGACTAGGGCTAAGGACTAAAAGGACTAAGACTAAGGACTAAGGACTAAGGACTAAGGACTAAGGACTAAGCTAGACTAAGGACTAAGACTAAGGACTAAGGCTAAGACTAAGGACAAGACTAAGGACTAAGACTAAGGACTAAGGACTAGGACTAAGAACTAAGACTAAGGACTAAGGACTAAGGACTAAGGAACAAAGACTAAGGACTAAGACTAGGACTAAGGACTAAGGACAAACTAGGACTAAGGACTAAGAAACTAAGGACTAAGGACAAAGGACTAAGGACTAGGACTAAGGACTAGGACTAAGAACTAAAGGACTAAGGACTAAGGACTAAGGACTAAGGACTAAGGACAATAGGACTAAGGGACTAAGGACTAAGAACAAAGGACTAAGGACTAAGGACTAAGGACTAAGGACTAGGACTAAGGACTAAGGACTAAGGACAAAGGACTAAGACTAAGGACTAAGGACAAAGGACTAAGGACTAAAGGACTAGGACTAAGGATAAGACAAAGGACTAAGGACTAGGACTAAGGACTAAGGACAAAGGACTAAGGACTTAAGGACAAGGACAAAGGACTAAGACTAAGGACTAAGGACTAAGGACAAAGGACTAAGACTAAGGACTAAGACTAAGACTATGGACAGACTAAGGACTAAGGACTAAGGACTAAGGGACTAAGGACTAAGACTAAGGACTAAGACTAAGGACTAAGGACTAAGACTAAGGACTAAGGACTAAGGACTAAGGACTAAGACTAAGGACTAAGGACTAAGGACTAAGACTAAGGACTAAGGACTAAGACTAAGGATAAGACTAAAAAGCTAGACTAAGACTAAGGACTAGGACTAAGGACTAAAGGAACTAAGATTGACTAAGGACTAGACTAAGGACTAAGACTAAGATAAGACTATAAGATAAGGATAAGGCTAAGACTAAGGACTAAGACTAAGGACATAGGACTAAAGGACTAAGACTAAGACTAAGGACTAATATGGACTAAGAACTAAGACTAAGGACTAAGACTAAGGACTAATAAGATAAGCATAAGAATAAGGATAGTAGATAGCATAATAGACTAGATGTAACTAGATAAATAATGCACTAAATAGATAATAATAGATAGACAATAATAATACAATAAATATTAGCATTAATAGCTAATAATTAATTACATATATAATAAAGATACATAAACAATATTATAATAAAATAATAATAGCAATTATTATTAGCATTAATAGCATAATTAGCATTACATTAATTCATAGCATTTATTATTAGATTAATAGATATAGATAAATAATTATAATAATAAAATAATACAATATTATTTGCATTAATAGCATTATTATTACATTAATACATATTATTAGCATATAATAGCATAATTATTAGCATTAATACATTATTATTAGCAGTAATAGCATTATTATTAGCATTAATAAAATTAATAATACAATTATAGCATTTATTTAATTTTTTTATTATTATTTTTATTTAATTATTTATTATTTTTTATTATTTTTTTATTATTTTTTAATTATTTTTTAATTATTATTTTTTTTATTAAATGTATTATTTATTAAAGTGAGCCTGAGGCAGAGACCCAGTTCTCTTTCAGGTCCGCTGAAAGGGCTGATATAATTAGCATATATTTAATTTTTTTATTATTATTTTTATTGAATTATTTATTATTTTTAATTTATTTTTTTATTATTTTATAATTATTTTTTAATTTTTTTTTTTATTATTAAATTTATTATTTAGGCTGAGACCCAGTTCTCTTTCAGGTCCGCTGAAAGGGCTGATATAATTAGCATATATTTTTTTTTTTTATTATTATTTTTATTGAATTATTTATTATTTTTAATTAATTTTTTTATTATTTTTTTTTTATTAAATTTATTATTTAGGCTTAGACCCAGTTCTCTTTCAGGTCCGCTGAAAGGGCTGATATAATTAGCATATATTTAATTTTTTTATTATTATTTTTATTGAATTATTTATTATTTTTAATTTATTTTTTTATTATTTTTTAATTATTTTTTAATTATTTTTTTTATTATTAAATTTATTATTTAGGCTGAGACCCAGTTCTCTTTCAGGTCTGCTGAAAGGGCTGATTTAATTAGCATATATTTAATTTTTTTATTATTACTTTTATTGAATTATTTATTATTTTTAATTTATTTTTTTATTATTTTTTAATTATTTTTTAATTATTTTTTTTATTATTAAATTTATTATTTAGGCTGAGACCCAGTACTCTTTCAGGTCCGCTGAAAGGGCTGATATAATTAGCATATATTTATTTTTTTTATTATTATTTTTTTTTGAATTATTTATTATTTTTAATTTATTTTTTTATTATTTTTTAATTATTTTTTAATTATTTTTTTTATTATTAAATTTATTATTTAGGCTGAGACCCAGTTCTCTTTCAGGTCCGCTGAAAGGGCTGATATAATTAGCATATATTTATTTTTTTTATTATTATTTTTATTGAATTATTTATTATTTTTAATTTATTTTTTAATTATTTTTTAATTATTTTTTAATTATTTTTTTTATTATTAAATTTATTATTTAGGCTGAGACCCAGTTCTCTTTCAGGTCCGCTGAAAGGGCTGATATAATTAGCATATATTTAATTTTTTTATTATTATTTTTATTGAATTATTTATTATTTTTAATTTATTTTTTTATTATTTTTTAATTATTTTTTAATTATTTTTTTTTTAATTATTAAATTTATTATTTAGGCTGAGACCCAGTTCTCTTTCAGGTCCGCTGAAAGGGCTGATATAATTAGCATATATTTAATTTTTTTATTATTATTTTTATTGAATTATTTATTATTTTTAATTTATTTTTTTATTATTTTTTAATTATTTTTTAATTATTTTTTTTATTATTAAATTTATTATTTAGGCTGAGACCCAGTTCTCTTTCAGGTCCGCTGAAAGGGCTGATATAATTAGCATATATTAAATTTTTTTATTATTATTTTTATTGAATTATTTATTATTTTTTATTTATTTTTTTATTATATTTTAATTATTTTTTAATTATTTTTTTTATTATTAAATTTATTATTTAGGCTGAGACCCAGTTCTCTTTGAGGTCCGTTTATTTTTTATTTATTTTTTTATTATTTTTTAATTATTTTTTAATTATTTTTTTTATTATTAAATTAATTTGTTCGCATTGAAATACATTAGCGGTGTGTCGGCGATTTTATGGCCGCCGACCTGGTTCTATTTGTCGGCCCTAAAATCGCGGACACACCGCTAATGCATGTCTATGGGCAGTGAGCTCGAGAGAGCGACCAATCAGAAATCGGGCTGACTGCCCATAGAGATGCATTAGCGGTGTGTCCGCGATTTTAGGGCCGACGAATAGAACCAGGTGGCCGGCCATAAAATCGGCGACACACCGCTAATGGCTAATGGCGGGGCTTAGGGGATAGGGGCTTAGGTGCGGCGGGGCTTAGGGGGCAGGGGGGTAGGAGTTTAGGTGCGGATTCGGGGGTAGGGGGTTAGGTGCGGCTTAGGGGGTAGGGGCTTGCGGCAGAGGGTAGTGGCTGCGGCGGGGTAGTGGGTTAGGGCGGCAGGGGGTAGGGGCTTGCGGCAGAGGGTAGTGGCTGCGGCGGGGTAGTGGCTTAGGGCGGCAGGGGGTAGGTGCTTCGGCGGCGGGGTAGGTTAGGGCGGCAGGGGGTAGGGGCTTGCGGCAGAGGGTAGTGGCTGCGGCGGAGTAGTGGCTTAGGGGGGTAGGGGCTTCGGGCGGCGGGGTAGTGGCTGCGGCGGGGTAGTGGGTTAGGGCGGCAGGGGGTAGGGGCTTGCGGCAGAGGGTGGCTGCGGCGGGGTAGTGGGTTAGGGCGGCAGGGGGTAGGGGCTTGCGGCAGAGGGTAGTGGCTGCGACGGGGTAGTGGCTTAGGGCGGCAGAGGGTAGGGGGTTCGGGTTAGGGCGGCAGGGGGTAGGGGCTTGCGGCAGAGGGAAGTGGGTGCGGCGGGGTAGTGGCTTAGGGCGGCAGGGGGTAGGGGCTTCGGCGGCGGGGTAGTGGCTTAGGGGTTAGGTGCGGCAGAGGGTAGTGGGTGCGGCGGGGTAGTGGCTTAAGTCGGCAGGGGGTAGGGGCTTCGGCGGCGGGGTAGTGGCTTGGCGGCAGGTGGTAGGGGCTTCGGCGGCGGGGTAGTGGCTTAGGGGTTAGGTGCGGCAGAGGGTAGTGGGTGCGGCGGGGTAGTGGCTTAAGTCGGCAGGGGGTAGGGGCTTCGGCGGTGGGGTAGTGGCTTGGCGGCAGGGGGTAGGGGCTTCGGCGGCGGGGTAGTGGCTTAGGGGTTAGGTGCGGCAGAGGGTAGTGGCTGCGGCGGTAGGGGCTTCGGCGGCGGGGTAGTGGATTAGGGTGGCAGGGGGTAGGGTCTTGCGGCAGAGGGTAGTGGCTGCGGCGGGTAGTGGGTTAGGGCGGCAGGGGGTAGGGGCTTCGGCGGCGGGGTAGTGGCTTAGGGGTTAGGTGGGGCAGAGGGTAGTGGCTGCGGCGGGATAGGGCGGCAGGGGGTAGGGGCTTGCGGCAGAGGGTAGTGGCTGCGGCGTGGTAGTGGCTTAGGGCGGCAGGGGGTAGGGGCTTCGGCGGCGGGGTAGTGGCTTAGGGGTTAGGTGGGGCAGAGGGTAGTGGCTGCGGCGGGATAGGGCGGCAGGGGGTAGGGGCTTGCGGCAGAGGGTAGTGGCTGCGGCGGGGTAGTGGCTTAGGGCGGCAGGGAGTAGGGGCTTCGGCGGCGGGGTAGTGGCTTAGGGGTTAGGTGGGGCAGAGGGTAGTGGCTGCGGCGGGTTAGGGCGGCAGGGGGTAGGGGCTTGCGGCAGAGGGTAGTGGCTGCGGCAGGGTAGTGGCGTAGGGCGGCAGGGAGTAGGGGCTTTGGCGGCGGGGTAGTGGCTTAGGGGTTAGGTGCGGCAGAGGGTAGTGGCTGCGAGGGTAGTGGCTGCGGCGGGGTAGTGGCTTAGGGCGGCAGGGGGTAGGGGCTTCGGCGGCGGGTTAGGGGGCTTCGGCGGCGGGGTAGTGGCTTAGGGCGGCAGGGGGTAGGGGCTGTAGTGGCTTAGGGCGGCAGCGCGATGGTATACTACAGTCCCATGGGCATACGCGTGTCGGCCCTTAAGCGCCAGCGGACATTGCGAGTCGTTGGCGCTTAGGTTTAGGGGCGGACAGGCGTATGGGCATGGGACTGTAGTATACTATAGCGGTGTACACTACAGTCGTATGCGCTTTTGTGACTTGGTTAGCGGTGGGTGGCAGCGACTCGCAATGCCCGCTTCGCGGGCATTGCTTCGCGAGGCTGCAACGACTCGCAATGCCCGTTTTGCTTCGGCAGTCGCCGTGGCCGCTACGCGGCCGCGGACAGAGTCCAGGAGCAGCACCCTGGACTCGCTAACCAAGCCACCGGAAGTTGCGCCGCTCCGACGGAAGTCAGTTACGGCAATTATATAATATATATATATATATATATATATATCTATTATATAATTGCCGTAGCGACTTCCGTCGGAGCGGCGCTGCTTCCGGTGGCTTGGTTAGCGAGTCCGAGCTGCTTCTCCTGGACTCTGTCCGTGGCCGCGTAGCGGCCACGGCGACTCCCAAAGCAATGCCCGCAAAGCGGGCATTGCGAGTCGTTGCAGCCTCGCGAAGCAATGCCCGCGAAGCGGGCATTGCGAGTCGCTGCCACCCACCACTAACCAAGACACAGAAGTCTCTACTACTCTACTGTACACCGCTATAGTATACTACAGTCCCATGCCCATAAGCGCCATGGGACTGTAGTATACCATCGCGTTGTACACTACAGCCTCCTGCCGCTCTTACAGTCGCTGACACCCACCACTAACCAACACACAGAAGCCTCTACTACTCTACTGTACACCGCTATAGTATACTACAGTCCCATGCCCATAAGCGCCATCGGACTGTAGTATACCATCGCGCTGTACACTACACTCTCCTGCCGTTCTTACACTAAGCCCCGACCCGCCCCGACCCGCCCCATCTATGCCCGCCGCCGCCCCATCTATGCCCGCCGCCTATGCCCGCCGCGCCCCGACCCGCCCCATCTATGTCCCGCCGCTAAGCCCCGACCCGCCCCATCTATGCCCGCCGCTGTCGCTAACACACCGCCGCACCCCTACACCCTAAGCCCCGACCCGCCCCATCTATGCCCGCCGCTGTCGCTAACACCGACGAACCCCTATACCCTAAGCCCCGACCCGCCCCATCTATGCCCGCCGCTAAGCCCCGACCCGCCCCATCTATGCCCGCCGCTGTCGCTAACACCGCCGCACCCCTATACCCTAAGCCCCGACCCGCCCCATCTATGTCCGCCGCTGTCGCTAACACCGCCGCACCCCTATACCCTAAGCCCCGACCCGCCCCATCTATGCCGCCGCTGTCGCTAACACCGACGAACCCCTATACCCTAAGCCCCGACCCGCCCCATCTATGCCCGCCGCTAAGCCCGACCCGCCCCATCTATGCCCGCCGCTGTCGCTAACACCGCCGCACCCCTATACCCTAAGCCCCGACCCGCCCCATCTATGTCCGCCGCTGTCGCTAACACCGCCGACACCCTATACCCTAAGCCCCGACCCGCCCCATCTATGCCCGCCGCTGTCGCTAACACCGACGAACCCCTATACCCTAAGCCCCGACCCGCCCCATCTATGCCCGCCGCTAAGCCCCGACCCGCCCCATCTATGCCCGCCGCTGTCGCTAACACCGCCGCACCCCTATACCCTAAGCCCCGACCCGCCCCATCTATGTCCGCCGCTGTCGCTAACACCGCCGCACCCCTATACCCTAAGCCCCGACCCGCCCCATCTATGCCCGCCGCTGTCGCCAACACCGCCGAACCCCTATACCCTAAGCACCGACCCGCCGATACCCCTAAGCCCCGACGCCTATGCCCTAAGGCACCGCCGCCCCTGACCTCCCGCCGCTCTCCCCTGCCCCTCTCGCTAAAGCCCTACACCCTAAGCCCCCGCAGGTCCCTAACCTAACGCCGCTGTCACCTAAGCTCCTACACCTCTAACCCCCGCCGTGCCCTAGCTAACGTCCCCGTCGATCACTTACATGCCTTCAAGTCATCTGATCGTCCGTCCGATCCACAAGTCCTCCGTCCGGCCAGCCGTCCTCTTCCTCCGGCCCCGGTGGTCTTCTGTATTCTTTCCGCCATCTCCGCCTCTTCGTCCGGCCCCGGGGGTCTTCTGTCTTCTTTTCGCCATCTCTGCCTCTTCGTCCGGCCCCGGGGATCTTCCACCTCCGACGTCCTCTTCGTTCTCATTCACATACAATGGAACTAAAATCCCCCATTGTATCTCAATCAGATCTGAGGCCCTCTTCTGATTGGTCGATGTATACTGCCCTCAGCCAATCAGAAGAGCCCCTCACAACTGACACGCAGTTCTCATTCAGGTCCGACTTCTTTTTCCCCATTGACATACATTACCGGTGTGTCGGCGATTTTATGCCCGCCCATCTGGTTCTATTTCTCGGCCCTAAAATCGAGGACACACCGCTAATGCATCTCTATGGCCAGTCAGCCCGATTTCGGATTGAACGCCGACCAATCAGAATTCGAGCTCACTGCCCATAGACATGCATTAGCGGTGTGTCCGCGATTTTAGGGCCGACTAATAGAACCAGGTGCCCGGCCCTAAAATCGCCGACACACCAGTAATGTATGTTAATGGGGAAAAAAAAAGGCGGACCGGAATGAGAACTGCGTCTCACTCTGTCTTAAAAAAAAATATTAATAAATTAAATAATAAAAATAATCATTTAAAAATAATAATAAAATAATAAATAAATCATTAAAAAATAATAAATAATTAAATAAAAATAATATTAAAAAAAAAAAAAAAAAAGGTCGGACCTGAATGAGAACTGTCTCTCCGTCTAACCTAAAAAAAATAAATAAATTAAATAATAAAAATAATCATTTAAAAATAATAAAAAAATAATAAATAAATCATTAAAAAATAATAAATAATTAAATAAAAATAATATTAAAAAAAAAAAAAAAAGTCGGACCTGAATGAGAACTGTCTCTCCGTCTAACTTAAAAAAAATAAATAAATTAAATAATAAAAATAATCATTTAAAAATAATAAAAAAATAATAAATAAATCATTAAAAAATAATAAATAATTAAATAAAAATAATATTACAAAAAAAAAAAAAAAGGTCGGACCTGAATGAGAACTGTCTCTCCGTCTAACCTAAAAAAAATAAATAAATTAAATAATAAAAATAATCATTTAAAAATAATAAAAAAATAATAAATAAATCATTAAAAAATAATAAATAATTAAATAAAAATAATATTACAAAAAAAAAAAAAAAGGTCGGACCTGAATGAGAACTGTCTCTCCGTCTAACCTAAAAAAAATAAATAAATTAAATAATAAAAATAATCATTTAAAAATAATAAAAAAATAATAAATAAATCATTAAAAAATAATAAATAATTAAATAAAAATAATATTCAAAAAAAAAAAAAGGTCGGACCTGAATGAGAACTGTCTCTCCGTCTAACCTAAAAAAAATAAATAAATTAAATAATAAAAATAATCATTTAAAAATAATAAAAAAATAATAAATAAATCATTAAAAAATAATAAATAATTAAATAAAAATAATATTCAAAAAAAAAAAAAGGTCGGACCTGAATGAGAACTGTCTCTCCGTCTAACCTAAAAAAAATAAATAAATTAAATAATAAAAATAATCATTTAAAAATAATAAAAAAATAATAAATAAATCATTAAAAAATAATAAATAATTAAATAAAAATAATATTAAAAAAAAAATAAAAAAGGTCGGACCTGAATGAGAACTCTCTCTCCGTCTAACCTAAAAAAAATAAATAAATTAAATAATAAAAATAATCATTTAAAAATAATAAAAAAATAATAAAAAAATCATTAAAAAATAATTAATAATTAAATAAAAATAATTCGAAAAAAATTGAAAAAAGGCGGACCTGAATGAGAACTTTGTCTCCGTCTTACTTAAAAAAAAAAAAAAAAAAAAAAATAATAAAAAAATTTTTTTTAAAATAATTAAAAAATAATACAAAAATAATCATACCAAAAAAAAAAAAAATTATAATTTTACAAATAATTATCTAAATTTAAATAATAAAATAAAAAATTAAAAAAAAATAAAATAACATAAATAAATAAATAATTACAAATAATTAATTAAATAATTTAAAAATAAGATACAGAAATAATAATAAAAAAATTAAAAATAATAATTAAAAAAATATTATAAAAATTTTACGATTATTAACAATTCTTTAAAAAAAAAAAAAAAAAAAAAAAAAATATTAAAAATAATTATATCCAAATAATAAAAAATAAAAAAACATACTAATAAAAAAAAAATTATAAAAATTTTAATAATCACAAAAATTATTAAAAAAATATTATTAAATAATAACAAACAAAACCAAAAAATTTATAAAAAACATTAAATAAAAAAAAAAAAAAAAAAAAAAAACACACACACGTCGTTGCTATTACGCTATTTATTAACGCCACTCGCTGATTGACACTTTACAGTCCCGTCGAATTATGGCTCTGAGCCGAGTCGTCTGCCCGCTGCAACCAGCGGCTCGCCCATAACATCGCCTCTTTTCTCTATCTCTCTCCATAGGAAGGCGCCGTCCAATCACAATCGCCGCGCCTTTTTTCAAAATACATAGCGACCAATGACATTCATGGCGCCAGCTTTCTGAAGTTGCCGCCCTCCAATCAGATAAGCCCGCTTATTTATCGCGCGAAATTTGAATCTTCTACCTCTTTGAATCCTCTTTGTGGGAGAACGAGAACCTATCGCTGGACTATCTCTTGGAGTATTTTTCTGCCGAGAAATCCATCCTTCCTGAGGGTCTTTCGAGGACAACGAGAAGCTACCGCTGGACCGTCTGTTGGACAACATTTGAGCCGAGATATCCATCCATCGTGCGGGACGTCGGGAAGCAAGCGCCGGATCGGGATCTGCGATTGATCAGCTAAGATATCCTTTGGACAATCTACCTTTTCACATCAGAAGCTATATTCCTGATGCTGACTTTTATTTTCACCTCTTTTTTACTATCTTTCTTTTTCACCACTTTTACTATTTTGCGCCATGCAGCGCCAATCGCCGCTGCATGGAGCGTCCGCCACTGTTCGGACACTTCGCCGCTGAAAGCGCCGACTTCTGCGCTACAAGCGCAAACTTCGGCGCTTCTAGCGGCCTCCGCGGTCTATGAGACCGCTGTGTCCGAACATCCATTCACGCGCCGCCCGTACAACTCGCCGCTCTAAGATGGCGGACGCGAAATCTTCATTCATAAAATGGCGCTAGACTTCAGCCGCCGTGTGATTGGCCAGCGGAATCTTCATACACATGGCGCCGTCAATCCGGTTGGTCGGCGCTATTGTCTGAAGATGCCGCTGTCCTATCACAATTCAGCGGGGCGGAGCTATAGACTTCCACTCTCCCGAACGCCGTGTCCGAAAATCGCTCCAGGGGCTCGGCAAGGAAAGTTCCGTGCATTTTCAAAATTCCCGCCGCGATTCTGATTGGTTCTTCTTTATGGCGCTTTGATTCCGATTGGTCGCCGCTCAGCGGGGACTTCGAAATTTTTCTGCCCGAGCGCCTGGTACGATTTTCGGATATGCCGTTCGGCCGGCTGGAAGTTTGTAGCTCCGCCTCGCTGAGTTGTGATTGGACAGCGGCATCTTCACACAATTGCGCCGACCAACCGGATTCACGGCGCCATGTGTATGAAGATTACGCTGCCCAATCACACGGCGGCTGAAGTCTAGCGCCATTTTATGAATGAAGATTTCCCCTCGCCCATCTTAGAGCGGGAAATTTGAATTTGTGAACTATGAAAAAGTACACATGCTGTTTTCACAGTACATTCTCACATCAGACTATATATTCCTAATGCCTATGCTTATATTAACCCTTTCTTTTTACACATTATATATCAGCTACATTTATCCATAGTGCCCTCTTCTTTTCATACTTGATTAACCCCTTCTATTCCACTTCTCCTCTATTTGCTATCTGACTATGTACAGTACTAAGGCCATTGTAATATTAACCCCTTCTATTCTATTAGTGCTACACTGCCTATCTCACTATGTTCTCTACTACGGCCATTTTAATATTAACCCTTTCTATTCTATTCGTGCTACACTGTCTATCTCACTATGTGCTGTACTACGGCCATTTTAATATTAACCCTTTCTATTCTATTCGTGCTACACTGTCTATCTCACTATGTGCTGTACTACGGCCATTTTAATATTAACCCTTTGTATTCTCTTTGTGCTACACTCCCTATCTCACTATGTGCTGTACTACGGCCATTTTAATATTAACCCTTTCTATTCTATTAGTCCTACACTGCCTATCTCACTATGTGCTGTAGTACGTCCTTTTTTATATGAACCCTTTCTATTGTTTTAGTGCTACTCTGCCTATCTCACTATGTGCTGTACTACGGCCATTTTAATATTAACCCTTTCTATTCTATTAGTGCCCCACTGCCTATCTCACTATGTGCTGTAGTACGTCCTTTTTTATATGAACCCTTTCTATTGTATTAGTGCTACTCTGCCTATCTCACTATGTGCTGTACTACGGCCATTTTAATATTAACCCTTTCTATTCTATTCGTGCTACACTGTCTATCTCAGTATGTGCTGTACTACGGCCATTTTAATATTAACCCTTTGTATTCTCTTTGTGCTACACTGCCTATCTCACTATGTGCTGTACTACGGCCATTTTAATATTAACCCTTTCTATTCTATTAGTCCTACACTGCCTATCTCACTATCTCCTGTACTACGGCCTTTTTTATATGAACCCTTTCTATTGTATTAGTGCTACTCTGCCTATCTCACTATCTGCTGTACTACGGCCATTTAAATATTAACCCTTTCTATTCTATTAGTGCCCCACTGCCTATCTCACTATGTGCTGTAGTACGTCCTTTTTTATATGAACCCTTTCTATTGTATTAGTGCTACTCTGCCTATCTCACTATGTGCTGTACTACGGCCATTTTAATATTAACCCTTTCTATTCTATTCGTGCTACACTGTCTATCTCAGTATGTGCTGTACTACGGCCATTTTAATATTAACCCTTTGTATTCTCTGTAGTGGCTTAGGGCGGCAGGGGGTAGGGGTGTTTTAGAGCATGGCGCTGTAGTGTACAGCGCGATGGCATACTACAGTCCCATGGGCATACGCGTGTCGGCCCTTAAGCGCCAGCGGACATTGCGAGTCGTTGGCGCTTAGGTTTAGGGGCGGACAGGCGTATGGGCATGGGACTGTAGTATACTATAGCGGTGTACACTACAGTCGTATGCGCTTTTGTGACTTGGTTAGCGGTGGGTGGCAGCGACTCGCAATGCCCGCTTCGCGGGCATTGCTTCGCGAGGCTGCAACGACTCGCAATGCCCGTTTTGCTTCGGCAGTCGCCGTGGCCGCTACGCGGCCGCGGACAGAGTCCAGGAGCAGCACCCTGGACTCGCTAACCAAGCCACCGGAAGTTGCGCCGCTCCGACGGAAGTCAGTTACGGCAATTATATAATATATATATATATATATATATATATATCTATTATATAATTGCCGTAGCGACTTCCGTCGGAGCGGCGCTGCTTCCGGTGGCTTGGTTAGCGAGTCCGAGCTGCTTCTCCTGGACTCTGTCCGTGGCCGCGTAGCGGCCACGGCGACTCCCAAAGCAATGCCCGCAAAGCGGGCATTGCGAGTCGTTGCAGCCTCGCGAAGCAATGCCCGCGAAGCGGGCATTGCGAGTCGCTGCCACCCACCACTAACCAAGACACAGAAGTCTCTACTACTCTACTGTACACCGCTATAGTATACTACAGTCCCATGCCCATAAGCGCCATGGGACTGTAGTATACCATCGCGTTGTACACTACAGCCTCCTGCCGCTCTTACAGTCGCTGACACCCACCACTAACCAACACACAGAAGCCTCTACTACTCTACTGTACACCGCTATAGTATACTACAGTCCCATGCCCATAAGCGCCATCGGACTGTAGTATACCATCGCGCTGTACACTACACTCTCCTGCCGTTCTTACACTAAGCCCCGACCCGCCCCGACCCGCCCCATCTATGCCCGCCGCCGCCCCATCTATGCCCGCCGCCTATGCCCGCCGCGCCCCGACCCGCCCCATCTATGTCCGCCGCTAAGCCCCGACCCGCCCCATCTATGCCCGCCGCTGTCGCTAACACCGCCGCACCCCTACACCCTAAGCCCCGACCCGCCCCATCTATGCCCGCCGCTGTCGCTAACACCGACGAACCCCTATACCCTAAGCCCCGACCCGCCCCATCTATGCCCGCCGCTAAGCCCCGACCCGCCCCATCTATGCCCGCCGCTGTCGCTAACACCGCCGCACCCCTATACCCTAAGCCCCGACCCGCCCCATCTATGTCCGCCGCTGTCGCTAACACCGCCGCACCCCTATACCCTAAGCCCCGACCCGCCCCATCTATGCCCGCCGCTGTCGCTAACACCGACGAACCCCTATACCCTAAGCCCCGACCCGCCCCATCTATGCCCGCCGCTAAGCCCCGACCCGCCCCATCTATGCCCGCCGCTGTCGCTAACACCGCCGCACCCCTATACCCTAAGCCCCGACCCGCCCCATCTATGTCCGCCGCTGTCGCTAACACCGCCGCACCCCTATACCCTAAGCCCCGACCCGCCCCATCTATGCCCGCCGCTGTCGCTAACACCGACGAACCCCTATACCCTAAGCCCCGACCCGCCCCATCTATGCCCGCCGCTAAGCCCCGACCCGCCCCATCTATGCCCGCCGCTGTCGCTAACACCGCCGCACCCCTATACCCTAAGCCCCGACCCGCCCCATCTATGTCCGCCGCTGTCGCTAACACCGCCGCACCCCTATACCCTAAGCCCCGACCCGCCCCATCTATGCCCGCCGCTGTCGCCAACACCGCCGAACCCCTATACCCTAAGCACCGACCCGCCGATACCCCTAAGCCCCGACGCCTATGCCCTAAGGCACCGCCGCCCCTGACCTCCCGCCGCTCTCCCCTGCCCCTCTCGCTAAAGCCCTACACCCTAAGCCCCCGCAGGTCCCTAACCTAACGCCGCTGTCACCTAAGCTCCTACACCTCTAACCCCCGCCGTGCCCTAGCTAACGTCCCCGTCGATCACTTACATGCCTTCAAGTCATCTGATCGTCCGTCCGATCCACAAGTCCTCCGTCCGGCCAGCCGTCCTCTTCCTCCGGCCCCGGTGGTCTTCTGTATTCTTTCCGCCATCTCCGCCTCTTCGTCCGGCCCCGGGGGTCTTCTGTCTTCTTTTCGCCATCTCTGCCTCTTCGTCCGGCCCCGGGGATCTTCCACCTCCGACGTCCTCTTCGTTCTCATTCACATACAATGGAACTAAAATCCCCCATTGTATCTCAATCAGATCTGAGGCCCTCTTCTGATTGGTCGATGTATACTGCCCTCAGCCAATCAGAAGAGCCCCTCACAACTGACACGCAGTTCTCATTCAGGTCCGACTTCTTTTTCCCCATTGACATACATTACCGGTGTGTCGGCGATTTTATGCCCGCCCATCTGGTTCTATTTCTCGGCCCTAAAATCGAGGACACACCGCTAATGCATCTCTATGGCCAGTCAGCCCGATTTCGGATTGAACGCCGACCAATCAGAATTCGAGCTCACTGCCCATAGACATGCATTAGCGGTGTGTCCGCGATTTTAGGGCCGACTAATAGAACCAGGTGCCCGGCCCTAAAATCGCCGACACACCAGTAATGTATGTTAATGGGGAAAAAAAAAGGCGGACCGGAATGAGAACTGCGTCTCACTCTGTCTTAAAAAAAAATATTAATAAATTAAATAATAAAAATAATCATTTAAAAATAATAATAAAATAATAAATAAATCATTAAAAAATAATAAATAATTAAATAAAAATAATATTAAAAAAAAAAAAAAAAAGGTCGGACCTGAATGAGAACTGTCTCTCCGTCTAACCTAAAAAAAATAAATAAATTAAATAATAAAAATAATCATTTAAAAATAATAAAAAAATAATAAATAAATCATTAAAAAATAATCGGCAAGGAAAGTTCCGTGCATTTTCAAAATTCCCGCCGCGATTCTGATTGGTTCTTCTTTATGGCGCTTTGATTCCGATTGGTCGCCGCTCAGCGGGGACTTCGAAATTTTTCTGCCCGAGCGCCTGGTACGATTTTCGGATATGCCGTTCGGCCGGCTGGAAGTTTGTAGCTCCGCCTCGCTGAGTTGTGATTGGACAGCGGCATCTTCACACAATTGCGCCGACCAACCGGATTCACGGCGCCATGTGTATGAAGATTACGCTGCCCAATCACACGGCGGCTGAAGTCTAGCGCCATTTTATGAATGAAGATTTCCCCTCGCCCATCTTAGAGCGGGAAATTTGAATTTGTGAACTATGAAAAAGTACACATGCTGTTTTCACAGTACATTCTCACATCAGACTATATATTCCTAATGCCTATGCTTATATTAACCCTTTCTTTTTACACATTATATATCAGCTACATTTATCCATAGTGCCCTCTTCTTTTCATACTTGATTAACCCCTTCTATTCCACTTCTCCTCTATTTGCTATCTGACTATGTACAGTACTAAGGCCATTGTAATATTAACCCCTTCTATTCTATTAGTGCTACACTGCCTATCTCACTATGTTCTCTACTACGGCCATTTTAATATTAACCCTTTCTATTCTATTACTGCTACACTGCCTATCTCACTATCTGCTGTACTAAGGCCATTTTAATATTAACCCCTTCTATTCTATTAGTGCTACACTGCCTATCTCACTATGTTCTCTACTACGGCCATTTTAATATTAACCCTTTCTATTCTATTCGTGCTACACTGTCTATCTCACTATGTGCTGTACTACGGCCATTTTAATATTAACCCTTTCTATTCTATTCGTGCTACACTGTCTATCTCAGTATGTGCTGTACTACGGCCATTTTAATATTAACCCTTTGTATTCTCTTTGTGCTACACTGCCTATCTCACTATGTGCTGTACTACGGCCATTTTAATATTAACCCTTTCTATTCTATTAGTCCTACACTGCCTATCTCACTATCTCCTGTACTACGGCCTTTTTTATATGAACCCTTTCTATTGTATTAGTGCTACTCTGCCTATCTCACTATCTGCTGTACTACGGCCATTTAAATATTAACCCTTTCTATTCTATTAGTGCTACACTGCCTATCTCACTATCTGCTGTACTACGGCCATTTTAATATTAACCCCTTCTATTATATTAGTCCTACACTGCGTATCTCACTATGTGCTGTACTACGGCCTTTTTTATAGTAATCCCTTCTATTCTATTAGTGCTACACAGCCTATCTCACTATGTGCTGTACTACGGCCTTTTTTATATGAACCCTTTCTATTCTATTACTGCTACACTGCCTATCTCACTATGTGCTCTACTACGGCCATTTTAATATTAACCCTTTGTATTCTCTTTGTGCTACACTGCCTATCTCACTATGTCCTGTACTACGGCCATTTTAATATTAACCCTTTCTATTCTATTAGTCGTACACTGCCATACTCACTATCTGCTGTACTACGGCCTTTTTTATAGTAACCCCTTCTATTCTATTAGTGCCACACTGCGTATCTCACTATCTGCTCTACTAAGGACATTTTTACATTAACCTCTTCTATGCCTTTTCTATTTTAGTTGCACCATGACTATTTCATAGGGTTTAAACTCATACATTAACCCCTTCTATTCTGTTTCCTATTCAATTACTGTGTCACTATCTGCTGGACATCTGTGCTTTTACAATTTCAACACACATGGCCAGAAAAAAACCCATCTGCTGCGATTGCCGATTAAACCTTGCACTTGCTGCGCTGTTGCGGGAATACCCATACAAACTATAGGAATACTTGCGGCAGGTGCGCCAAGTTCATTTTTTTTTTGGAGCAACACTTGACGCAACTGCTAAATCGGACCGGCCGCAAGTCCCCTTATGGTTTCTATAGGGATTACTGCTACCGCACTGCAACTGCAATGTTCATGTGGCTATCGCAGCAGATGCTTTTTTTTCAATGCATCTACCGCAATTTTATCTAAACAGTTGATGTGAAAGGGCTATAAGGCAATTTGGACATTACCCGTTCTATTGTATTTCTGCCCCCTTGCTATCTCAGTATGTGGTACACTAAGGCTATTTATTCATTTTCCTCTTCTATGCCATTTGCCATTTTGTTTTCCAACACTATGTTTTATAGGGTTCGAAATGCTACATAAACCCCCTACTTTCAGTTTGCTATTCACTAACTGTGTTACTAGGTGCTGTACTCAGGGCATTTGCCATTTAAACTCTTCTATACTATTTGAAATTTTTTTTTACATCCACAAACTTTTATAGGATGTAAGTCCTACATTAATGTCTTCTATTGTTTTGACTATTCACTGTCTATGTCACTATGTGGTATACTACTGGCATTTAATTACAATATACTTTCATACTAATTTTATTTTTATTAATCATCCAGTATTTTTTATGCCTGCCAATGCTATATTAACTACTTACTGGCTCTTTGACTTTTTCTTTTGGAGTTAGGAGTCAGTCATCACACGGTTACGAGTACGTTAACCCATTATATGTCAATTTTTATTATTTTTCTTAGTAATGCCTCTGTTGCACTACTACCTGTCTTATTTTTAACACTTTGGTGGTAATGCTACCTGCACAGTTGACATCAGCGGTTATTTGAAATTGCACTAGATGTCCTGACACAATTGCATCCGCTTGCTTTGCTGCATTGCCACCGCATAACTGCTGCACTTGCAGTGTCGTTCCGCTAATCCCCATTGTACGTATAGGGGAACTTGCCACAGCTCCCGCCACCATAAAAAGCGTGGTCAATCATCTTTTTTTTTCCATACAGGACCTGCTACAAGTGCAAAATCCAAATTGCTGCACCTACTGCAAATAAATACATACTGACTATTATGCCGATTAGAATGAGTATATGGGGATTCACGTAAACGCTTGCAAGTCCTGCAGTTATGCTGTGGCTATGTGCCACATGCACCAGATGCTGTTTTTCCAATGCTTATGATGCTATTTGAAATTAATGCTCATGTCAAAGTCTATGTCATTCCAGTAGGATATTCACTACTTTTACATACATAATATTTTACACTCTATTACTGACTGGGTACCCTTTCACACGTCCATTCTATATGCACATTTACATACTTTTATAACATGGCCTAAGATTTTAATTTTAAACTCGATTTCTCCATACCGTCACCAGGGCTGTAGTTGCGTAACGTTACACTACATCATCGCATTTACGTTACTTTTTACATTGATCTGACTCTTACAATATCTCATACGCAAGTTGCCTTATTTCTTTTTTCAGCCTGCTTTGTCACATTCTGCCATTTCATACTTCACGTTTAGCCCGCTGTTTCCCCTATTCCACCAACAAAATAAAAACCACTACTTCTGATATAATACCAAAACCTTTAGTTCTTGGTAGAAATTTACCGTAACTCAGTTTTTTTTCAACACCTTATGAAACAACAACCTTGCTGGTGGTTATGCATAAATTAATGTCATCCAGATTCTATTAACTTTTTTATTACAATGTTGAAAATTTGCTTTCATACCGTGTATCGCAAAGGCTCATTACATCCATTTTTTTTGCTTTCACGGCACTTTAAGGAATTTGAACACACTCATTGCCATTCAATACTCCATACAGTTAACATCATTACATCTTTCTTTGTTACTTTAAATAAGTCTATCATTTCATTATCACAGGTTTTGGAAAACCATACTTTAGTTTTATTGTTTTTGTCTGTTTACACAGTTATTATTCATTGTTTCCTTAACTAACACACTCTAGCTCATTTTGGATTTGATTCGCTGACTATTCTTTGTAAGATGAGTTCTCCAACACAAAATATCACTCTTGCCAAGGAGGCTGCATCTACACCGAAGAAGAAGCGTGCAGAGGAGACTTTGGAACAGAGACGCCGTCGGTTAGATAAAGATAAGGCTGCTAAAGCTAAACGCATTGCAGAGGAGAGTTTGGAAGAGAAACGTGTTCGTTTAGATCTGCGTAAGGCTGCTAAGGAGAAACGTACTGCAAAGGAGACTTCAGAAGAGAGGCGTCTTCGCTTAGATACTGATAAGGCTGCTAAGGCAAAACGCCTTGCTGAAGAGACCTTACAAAGGAGACGTATTCGCTTAGATCGTGTTAAGGCTGCTTACGCCAAACGTCTTGCAAATGAGACTTCTGCAGAGAGACGTATTCGGTTAGATAGGGCTAAGGCTGCTAAACTCAAACGGTTTGGTAAACTCTCTTCTCCACTGAGACGTTTTTCGTTGGATGCTGCAAAGACCGTTTTACATCCACCTATTTCGGGAGTGTCTTCTGAAAAAACAAGCCAACAAATGCAAACAAGAGCCATGACTGCACGTTCCACATGCAAACAAACAAAAATTCCAGTCACTGAAGAACCGTCTGACACAGATGATACTCCTGCTCTTCGTGTACTGACATTTTACCAAGTGAACTGCCTTTAATAACTCCCATTACCTCTATGGAAATCAAAAAAGGAAAGGTTCGCAAGGTGTCTGTGCGTATGCGCAAGAAGGGTGTGGAGGAGAGTTCGGAAGAAAGACAACTTCCCTTGGACAAGGAAAAGTCTGCTTTGAAAACACCCCTTTCAATAAAGTCTTTAGAAGGAAGGACAGAACGATTAGGCAAAAAATCTATCACTCTGCCTCAACGATGCAAACAGAAAAAGTTAATGCCTGCAGGAGATCCGTCTGATCCTCAGACTGCTGCCACCTCTTCGTCTGATCCTCAGACTGCTGCCACCTCTTCGTCTGATCCTCAGACTGCTGCCACCTCTTCATCTGATCCTCAGACTGCTGCCACCTCTTTGTCTGATGCTCAGACTCCTGCCACCTCTTCGTCTGATCCTCAGACTGCTGCCACCTCTTCATCTGATGCTCTGACTGCTGCCACCTCTTTGTCTGATGCTCAGACTCCTGCCACCTCTTCTTCTACTATCTTGACTACAACTGAACAGCCTTTACTGCATCGCAAGGCCACATCTAAACGAAAACACTGTGCTGAGGAGACGCCATACAGCAAACAGTGTAAAATTTTGAGGCTTAAAAGGACAAGACAGATGCGTCAAGATACAGAATCTCCTACATCTAGACAAGTCCACTTGGCCCATTTGGCTGCATTACGTCGTGAAGAACGTCAAACTTCTTCTTCCACTTCTATATTGCAACAGGCAGAACGGAATTTATATTCCACTTCTTCATTTATTGAATGTTTGGAATCTACATCCCTTCCACGTCTCATTTATGTAGGATTACATAATAAATTTCTACGTTCATTCTATTCATCTCTCCTACATGAAAGGGGATTTATTGATCAGGATCATGTTATTGTAGAACATTTCTGTGGTTTCATGAATGTAATATGTGAACATTGTGAGGCTCGACATTTTACTGCTGAACGACCATCAGATCAACAGTTTACTCTTTGTTGCCACAAGGGAAAAGTAAAGGTACCATTACCTCAATACCCGCACGTCTTCCAACGCCTGCTGAAAGGAGAGAGTGAGTACAGTCAAAATTTGATGGAGAATATAAGGAGCATTAATAGTTCTTTTGCTTTTGCCTCCATGGGTGCCCATGTTTCTCTACCTCCTGGACATGGACCATACTGCTTTCGTATTCATGGGCAAATTTATCATCGCACTGGAACACTGCATCCTGCTCAAGATCAAACTCCAGCATATGCACAACTGTACATTTTAGATACTCTAAGCGCTACTGACCAACGGCTACAGTCTCCAGAAAATGTTAAATGTAATCCTACTTTAATGAGTATCATTGCTCTTCAATTGGATAATATTAATCCCTTTGTTTCGGCCTACAAAATGCTACGTCAAGTTGAAGTAGAAGAAGAACAGAAGGCAAGAGAACATGGCACAAAAATGCCAAATATTATCATGGCCATTAAACAAGACAGAGGCCAAGACCCGAGACGCTATAACAATCCTACTGCCAATGAAGTTGCTGTGGTCTTTGAAAATGCTGATGGAGAGCCACCATTCAATAGAGACATTTTAATTCATTTGAAACCTGATCCAAATAACCCCTTGGCCCCAAAAACACAGCAAGTCAGTATTCTACACAGCAATTTAGATGCATTACTCTATCCTTTATTTTTTCCTCATGGAGAACAAGGCTGGCATGAGGGACTCAAGCATCAAGGCAAAAGTCAACGCCGGATTACACAGCTCCAGTATTACTGCTATTTGCTGTCTGTACGGAATCAGTTCAATCCTGTCCTGAATGGTGGCAAACTAACACAGCAGTACTTAGTGGATGCGTATGTAAAAAATCGAGGCTAATCGCTTAAATTTTATCCGTCATCATCAAAAGGATTTAAAAGTGGAGGATTATTGCGTACTCCAGGAACATCTTCTGAAACAATCTATTGACAAAGGTATTCCCATTGGCAAGACGGTCATTTTACCATCTTCTTTTGAAGGCAGTCCCAGAAACATGCAGCAACGCTATCAGGATGCCATGGCTATTGTGACTAAATTTGGACGACCGGATCTTTTCGTAACCATGACCTGTAATCCTAAATGGAGAGGAGATTACAAACAATTTAGAGCCATGGCAGCGTGTGGAACATAGACCTGATTTAGTGGCCCGTGTCTTCAGAATTAAATTGGAAGCACTATTAAAAGAAATTAACACTGGATTATTTGGCAAAGTTTGTGCAATGGTTCATGTTATTGAATTCCAAAAGCGTGGCCTACCACACGCTCACATTTTGATCATTCTGGATGGCAAATCCAAACTAAGAACTGAGGTTGAAGTGGATAATATAGTTTGGGCTGAAATCCTGATCCAGAAGAATACCCTCTGCTCCATGACATTGTGATGCAACACATGATTCATGGACCCTGTGGTCAACACAACCCCAATTCTCCATGTATGGATCTTGGCAAGTGTAAGAAAGGTTTTCCTAAAGATTTCCAACCAAGAACACTCATAGCTAAGGATGCATACCCTACTTATCAAAGAAAGGAAGGATCATCGTTTCAAATACGTTCAAAGATGATTGATAATTCTTGGGTTGTTCCCTATAACCCTTACCTACTATTAACATACAAGTGTCATATTAATGTTGAGGTATGTGCTTCCATTCAAAGTGTTAAATACCTCTTCAAATATGTCTACAAAGGACATGATAAAGCCAATCTTGAAATTTGCCAAACTAATATCCACCATGATGAAACACATCAATTCATGGATTCAAGATACGTCAGTGCACCGGAGGCAGCTTGGCGAATATATTTGCTTACCCGATGCATAGACAATCGCACTCCATTATTCGCCTTGCTGTACATCTCCCACATTCTCAACCGCTTTATTTTCATGAGGATGACTCTGTTGACGACATCAGTTCCACAATGCACAGAAAATCTACTCTGATGGGCTACTTTGAGCTGAATGAGAGTGACCCGCATGCTCATGATTACTTCTACCGCCAAATTCCAGAGCACTATGTTTGGAAAGAAGGTGCATGGGAAGTTAGAAAGCGAGGAGGTTCTTCAGTGATTGGAAGAATGTATACTGTCAGTATGAAAGATCAAGAACGGTACTATTTAAGGTTGTTGTTACTGCATGTCAAAGGAGCAACAAGTTTTGACAACATTAAGACTGTTAATGAAGTGACATACCCAACTTTCAAAGAGGCAGCATTAGCTCTTGGATTGCTCTTCGATGACACTGTTTGGAGAAATACTTTATTGGATGCCTGTGTTCTCAACATGCCTGCACAGCTTCGTGATATGTTCGCATATATATGTATTTTTGGTCCTCCAGCTCATCCATTGGAGTTGTGGAAAGAATTTAAAGAAGACTTTATCCAAGACTACTGCCATGCATATCACTCCAACACTGAGGAGTGTGAGAATTGTGAAGGATATGCTATGACTGATGTCCAAACTATTCTAAAATTTCATGGCAAAACTTTTACTGATTTTAATCTACCACGACCAAAAAGAAAGCCATACATCGCTCCACTATACAACAAGGATGATGAGTTAAGAAGAGCTCAGCAAATGAAAGCTACTTTAAATGACCACCAACTTTTGGCCTATGATGCGATCAATCAAGCTTTATACGATAGAAGTGGACAACCTAAGTGCTTTTTCATTGACGGTCCAGGTGGCAGTGGCAAAACATATCTGTATGATTTATTAATTCATGAACTAAGAGGAGAAGGCGAAATTGTCTCACCTGCAGCCAGTACAGGGATTGCAGCTAACTTACTGCAAGGAGGTAGAACTATCCATTCGCTTTACGGAATACCAATTCCAATCAATGAAACTTCCGTTTCAAGGATTAAAAATGATACAGATGCTGCACAACATTTGAAAAGTACCAAACTTTTCATTATTGACGAGTCCACTCTCTTATCTAAATATGCATTGCATGTGATAGATCAACTTTTACGTGATGTCATGACAACAGATATCTCCAAGAAAAATACAACACCTTTTGGAGGGAAAGTCATTGTTCTGGGAGGAGACTTTCGACAGTGTCTGCCTATCATCCCACATGGTACAAGAACAGACATTATAGAGAGTTGTATTAAATACTCACGACAATGGCAGCTTTTCACTCAATTGCCACTCTTCAACAATATGCGCTCCATTGATCCTGATTATAGCCGTTGGTTACTTCAACTGGGAAATGGTGAATTGTCCAATGATTTCAACCTTGGAGATGATACCATTGAAATCCCACAAGACATGATCTGCACTGGCTCAATCATTCTTGCTATATTTGGTGAAAACATTGTCATTGATGTAGATAACAATGAAAGCATTCGAATTGCTGCATCACATGCCATTCTTTGCCCTAAAAATGACCATGTGGATATGGTGAACTCTAAGGTCATGGATTGCATTGCTGGTGAATACACTGAATACATTAGTGATGATTCCATTGATCCTGATGAGACTGAAGATCCAGATCAATATCCAGTGGAATTTTTGAATTCACTCACACCAACGGGAATGCCTTCTCATCGCCTCAAATTAAAAATCGGTACCATTGTCATGCTTTTGCGCAACTTTAACAGCAGAAAAGGTCTTTGCAATGGGACTCGCTTGATTGTCATTGCTTTGTTTGACAATCTGATTCAAGCAAAAGTCATTACTGGGTCTGCAGAAGGAAATGTGGTGTTTATTCCAAGGATTGATTTATCTCCATCAGAGACTGGATTACCTTTCAAGTTAAGACGTCGACAATTTCCCTTGAAGCCTGCTTTTGCCATGACCATCAACAAATCCCAAGGCCAAACATTGGAGAAAGTAGGGATTTTTTTGCCAGAACCTGTTTTTGGACATGGACAGTTATATGTGGCTTTTTCACGAGTGAAAAGAAGATGTAATGTTAAGGTGAAAGTGCTGGATACACCCATTCAAGGAAAGTTGGTGCCTAATTCTGAAAAAGTCTTTACTAAAAATATTGTCTATAAGAATATTTTATCTTAAATTCTTTAGATATATATTACACTTTCATACATGATGGATATAACAATGAAAGCATTCACATTGCTGCATCACATGACAATCTTTGCCCTAAAAATGTCCATGTGGAAATGGTGAACTCTCAGGTTATGGATTGCATTGCTGGTGAATACACTGAGTACATTAGTGATGATTCCATTCAGACTGAAGATTCAGACCAATATCCAGTGGAATTTTTAAATTCACTCACACCAATGAGAATGCCTTATCATCGCCTCAAATTACACATTGGTACCATTGTCATGCTTTTCCGCACCTTTAACAGCATAAAAGGTGTTTGCAATGGGAATCGCTTCATTGTGATCACTTTGTTTGACAATCTCATTCAAGCAAAAGTCAGTTCTGGGTCTGCAGAAGGAAATGTGGTGTTTACTTCAAGGATTGATTTATCTCCATCATAGACTGCCTTACATTTTAAGTTAACACATCGACAATTTCCCATGAAGTCTACTTTTCCCATGACCATCAACAAATCCCAAGGCCAAATACTGGAGAAAGTAGGGATTTTTTGCCCCACAATTCATTTTTGGACATGGACAGTTATATGTGGCTTTTTCATGAGTGAAAAGAAGATGTAATGTTAAGGTGAAAGTACTGCATACACCCATTCAAGGAAAGTTGCTGCCTCATTCTGAAAAAGTCTTTACAAAAAATATTCTCTAAAGAATTTATAATAAAATATTCTTATAGATATATATTACATTTACATTACCTGATGGATATAACAATGAAAGCATTCACATTGCTGCATCACATGACATCTTTGTCCTAAAAATGTCCATGTGGAAATGGTGAACTCTCAGGTTATGGATTGCATTGCTGGTGAATACACTGAGTACATTAGTGATGATTCCATTCAGACTGAAGATTCAGACCAATATCCAGTGGAATTTTTAAATTCACTCACACCAATGGGAATGCCTTATCATCGCCTCAAATTACACATTGGTACCATTGTCATGGTTTTGCGCACCTTTAACAGCATAAAAGGTCTTTGCAATGTGAATCGCTTCATTGTGATCACTTTGTTTGAGAATCTTATTCAAGCAAAAGTCAGTTCTGGGTCTGCAGAAGGAAATGTGTTGTTTATTTCAAGGATTGATTTATCTCCATCAGAGACTGGCTTACCTTTTAACTTAACACATTGACAATTTACCGTGAAGTCTACTTTTCCCATGACCATCAACAATCCCAAGCCAAACAGTGGAGAAAGTAGGGATTTTTTGCCCCACAACCCGTTTTTTGGACATGGACAGTTATATGTGGCTTTTTCACGAGTGAAAAGAAGATGTAATGTTAAGGTGAAAGTACTGCATACACCATTCAAGGAAAGTTGCTGCCTCTTTCAGAAAAAGTCTTTACAAAAAATATTGTCTATAAGAATATTTTATTTTAAATTCTTTAGATATATCCATCATGTATATAAATGTAATATATAACAATGAAAGCATTCACATTGCTGCATCACATGACAATCTTTGTCCTAAAAATGTCCATGTGGAAATGGTGAACTCTCAGGTTATGGATTGCATTGCTGATGAATACACTGAGTACATTAGTGATGATTCCATTCAGACTGAAGATTCAGACCAATATCCAGTGGAATTTTTACATTCACTCACACCAATGGGAATGCCTTATCATCGCCTCAAATTACACATTGGTACCATTGTCATGGTTTTGCGCACCTTTAACAGCATATAAAGGTCTTTGCAATGGGAATCGCTTCATTGTGATCACTTTGTTTGAGAATCTTATTCAAGCAAAAGTCAGTTCTGGGTCTGCAGAAGGAAATGTGGTGTTTATTTCAAGGATTGATTTATCTCCATCAGAGACTGCCTTACCTTTTAACTTAACACATTGACAATTTACCGTGAAGTCTACTTTTCCCATGACCATCAACAAATCGCAAGGCCAAACAGTGGAGAAAGTAGGGATTTTTTGCCCACAACCCGTTTTTGGACATGGACAGTTATATGTGGCTTTTTCACGAGTGAAAAGAAGATGTATTGTTAAGGTGAAAGTGCTGCATACACCCATTCAAGGAAAGTTGCTGCCTCATTCAGAAAAAGTCTTTACAAAAAATCTTGCCTATAAGAATATTTTATTTTAAATTCTTTCGATATATATTACATTTACATACCTGATGGATATAACAATGAAAGCATTCACATTGCTGCATCACATGACAATCTTTGTCCTAAAAATGTCCATGTGGAAATGGTGAACTCTCAGGTTATGGATTGCATTGTTGATGAATACACTGAGTACATTAGTGATGATTCCATTCTGACTGAAGATTCAGACCAATATCCAGTGGAATTTTTACATTCACTCACACCAATGGGAATGCCTTATCATCGCCTCAAATTACACATTGGTACCATTGTCATGATTTTGCACACCTTTAACAGCATAAAAGGTCTTTGCAATGGGAATCGCTTCATTGTCATCACTTTGTTTGACAATCTCATTCAAGCAAAAGTGATTACTGGGTCTGCAGAAGGAAATGTGGTGTTTATTCCAAAGATTTATTTATCTCCATCAGACACTGCCTTACCTTTCAAGTTAAGACGTCAACAATTTCCCGTGAAGTCTACTTTTTCCATGACCATCAACAAATCCCAAGCCAATACATTGAAGAAAGTATGGATTTTTTTGTCACAAACAGTTTTTGGACATGGACAGTTATATGTGGATTTTTCACGAGTGAAAATACGATGCAATGTTAAGGTGAAAGTGTTGGATACACCCATTCAAGTCAAATTGCTGCCCAGTAGTGAAATACTCTTTACTACAAATATTCTCTCTAATAATATTTTATTTAAAATTCTTTAGATACATATTAGATTTAAATACATACTTACTTTCTAATTAAATATAAATATTACAATAAATTAGTTTAGTCATAGATGTATAGCAATAAAAAAAAAAAATATATTATTTGTTATACAAAAGATATTAAAATTAGTTCTTATATATACAATAGTTATTTAAGAAATATAGTCATTAGTGTACATTTTCAATTACAATATAGTATAGAGAAATATTTTATTTTAAATTCTTTATATGCATATTACATTTAGATACATAATTATTTTCTAATTAAACAAAAATATTACCATAAAATAGTTTAGCCATAGATCTAAAGTACTAAAAAAAAAAAAAAAAATTACTTTACCCATAGCTGTATAGGAATTGACCAAAAAATTATAAAAAAATTGTTTAAAAATAGATGTATAGCAATAGAAATAATCCAACATACCAAACAAATTACTTTAGTTTTAGATAAAGACATTATAATTAGTTATTAGATATTAAATATGTCTTTAAGAAATATAGTCCTTAGTTTTGCTTTTCACTGAAAATATAGTGTATAAAAATATTTTACTTTCAATTATTTACATACATATTCTATTTAGATACATACTTTCTAATTAAACACAAATATTACAATAATTTAATTTAGCTATAGATGTAGAAGAATAGAAATAGACAAAAATACCAAAAATATTAATTTCGTTATAAAGATATTATAAATAGGTTTTAGATATAAAATAGTTATTTAAAATATATTGTTCTTACTTTTTTTAGCTTTTAAAATTTTCTTTTTAAATTTCATTGTATATGTATATAAACACACATTTTGTAGTAGATTGTAGATGTGTATCATCTAAATGCTTGCATTTAGTGATAATAACCTGAAGCTCCAGCAGTATAGCTGCTGCGAGATTTTATTTTCTTTTTACACGGGGTCAGGTTTTTGTCAACAGCTAAGGCTGCCTTCACATTTGCAGATGCATCTGCAGCGTTTTGAAAATGCATCTGCATGCACATGGTAGAACCCTAGCTTTATAATGGGAGCACGGTGTCTGCAGATGCTTGCAGGCAGCCGTGCACACACATTTACTCCTATATGTGATCTGTGCGCAGGCGGATGCCTGCATACAAATCACACACTCCCACCCTCACCAGGGATGCAACATGTCGTGTCCTGCTGCGGAGGAGAGTCTGTGATCTGTACCCAAGCATCTGCCTGCGCAGAGATCACATATAGCAGTGAATGGTTTGTGCTCGGCTGTCTGGAAGCATCTGCAGACACTGTGCGTCCCATTATAAAGATAGGGTTTACTGTCTGCATGCAGATGCATCTGCAAAATGGTGCAGATGCATCTGCAAGTTTGAAGGCAGCATTAGAGACGGGTGGGACAGCTGTTCACACACATCTCTATCTTGAAGTGTGTTCTGTACATATAAATACATACATACATATAGGTACATATTTAGACATATAGGGAAAGAATATACATTTTCATTTTAAATCTGACTTATTCTGCTATTTGTGGAATTTATAGTGTGAACACATCAATTTTGACACTTGCTGTCTAATGGTGACCTACAGCACTCTTACTGTAAGTTGCATGAAATGTTAATGCAATTTGTGCTTTACTTGCAGTAGTTGCGGCACATGTGCTTTCAACAGTTTCAACTGCCAAAATCACAGTTAGCTTTGATTTTTAGTGGTTGCATTTAGTCAACCTGTTAAAGCTGTGCTTGCCGTATTTACTACAAGCTAATTGCAAGTTCCATATACATTACATGTTACTTGCTAAAAGTGGCTGTAGGTAGGTCCTTTGGTGCAAAGTGCAGAAATTGTATTTGGTTATTCTACACCTTCTGCAAATAGCCAAAAAATATCTGCTTTAAAAGGAGTCTAACTATTAATTATTAGGGGTAGAGTAGAGTAGGTCCCCCCAGTTGTAAGGCTACCTTCCCGTGGTTGGTAGGAAACATGTACTGGCTCAATCATAGATTATTAATATTCATATATAAATTGAATATACGTAGTCTGTACAAAACATCAGTGCCAGTATCTGTACGAAAGCCTTGCCTTAGAATCATGACATGTACTACACTGATATATACCATACAAACATTGGTAGTTGATAGATAGATATCATGTCTTATGTGCATTATTGTCAAATTTGAATGAATAATGTATATATGCATGCTACATTCCCGATTCTTTACAATTGAGCCGCCATCTATCAAAGAATAATTGGATTATTAGTTAAAAATCTAATTTAATAAACTATACACAGTTCTAGAATCCCGATGCAATCGCATCGGCTCACAGCTAGTATATATATATAGGACATCAGAATTAAAGGGTTCCTGGTGATATATATTGTTTATCACCCCAGAATGAATGGGTTCCTGGTGAATTATATTATTGAGCACATCAGGATGTATTGGTTCTTGGTGATATTTATTGAAACATCAGAATGTATGGGTTCCTGGTGATATATATTGAGGACATCAAAATGTATAAGCCACTTGTGATATATTGTCATGTATTAGCTGCCTTCAGCCAATAGGTGCTGCTGCCAGTGTAGTAAACTAAGCCTTTTTCCTTCAGTCAGTGTGAGGCTGTGCAGGTGGAAGTTGCTGAACGTTTGGTAAAAGTGACTCATGGATCAGGGGAGCTGAGCGGCTGTGTCTGAGCTGTCTGCTCTCCACACCTTGGCCATAAAATAAGTCAGCTTCCATCCACCTGATGTTGCTGATTTAGCTCACTACTGAGCTCATTCCTTGATGTGCAGATGTTGGTTTAGAGCTGCTGCATTCTTCTTCATTTGAAGCTGCTGGGTTCCCTGGCTGGTGGGTGAGGTAGGGTCTTTATGCCTAGGGCATTTTCAGGAGCTTAGGGAAAAGGGTGGCGGCTCGGACCTCCTCACCATTAGAGGTACCTCCGAGAACAGGGAAAGCCAGGCTCCCCAGTTTCAGTGTCAGGTTAGGCTCCCCTAACCCCCCTTCATCCATCTTCATCCAGCTACCTGAGTCCCTCACCTCCTAAGCGTGACAAATATATATATATATATAAAATATATATATATGTCTATATATATATATATATATATTTGAGGACATCAGAATGTATGGGTTCCTGGTGATATATATATATATATATATATATATATATATTTATATATATAGGGACTCAGAATTAAAGGGTTCCTGGTAATATATATTGTTCATCACCCCAGAATGAATGGGTTCCTGGTGATATATATTATTCAGGACATCAGAATGTATGGGTTTCTGCGGATATATATTATTGAGCATATCAGAATGTATGGGTTCCTGGGGATATATATTATTCAGAACATTAGAATGTATGGGTTCCTGGTGATATATAACTTACCACATGTAGCTAAAATACAATTTCAACACAGCACTTATCAGGAAGTGAACAGACCCTACTTAAATAGAGTAAGCAAAAGTACACAGAATAATGAAACCACTATCAACCTGCCTAGGCATGCGGGAGGTGATTTTCTATGCAACTCAAGTTTCTCATCTTTTATAGGACGCCATTCACATATGAATACAATAGTGCAATTGAACTGATAGCCACCCATAGCTCTTCCACTAGACCAAAATCGGGCAATCACCATGCGAGTTTTCTGGCACCACTGGATGAATGACGTTACCCGAAGGGCCCCGTCACAATCTGCAAAAAAAAAAAAATGCTACTTTTTTTAAATCAGTTTTTGAGTAGCTCCAGGTGATATATATGAAATAGTGATATATATATATATATATAAGTAATATATATATATACCGTATAATACTCGGGTATAAGCCGAGTTTTTCAGCAACAAAAAATGTGCTGAAAAAGTCCCCCTCGCTTATACACTAGTATGGATTAATGGTAATAATAAAAAATATAAAAATGATATACCCGGCTGTATACAGCCCCCCCCGTGGGTATATCCGGCCCCCCCCTGGTTGCAACCTGTAAAGGAATCGATGATTATTACTATATCGGGTCGCTGTCCGACGACGGCTGGCGGCCGTGCCGGGTACTTTGGACGGGTCTGGAGGTTGCGGGTGTGGGTCGTTGGACGCCGCCGGTCGCCGTGCGACCGGTTCCTCTTTTGGCCGTTGGCGGGGCTTGGGGGCAGAAGACTGGGGCGAGGATGCGTGTCAGGGGTGTACTCCTACCGGGCACACACCTGGTACTTCATGCTCTCCCCTTCACCGTCACGCACAAGAAATGTGAGACGTCATTTCTGTCGCCGATGGAACGGAAGGGCATGCGAGACGGGGAATGAGCGCGTGACGCCTGATCACGTGACCAGAGCGGCGGCGTTGGCGACCAGTGCGACCGCGGATAATAGCATATAGAAGAAGGACAAGTCGCTACTGATTGAAGTTCACACAAGTGATAAGATTGTCTCTGCAAGTGGGCTGCGCACAGAGTAGATACCTAGAGGGGGTTTGGTTCTTGATATTCGTACATGGCCAGTGAGAACGCAGCGAGTACGGCTCTGTGGATTCACAGCAGGCTGCCAGTACGAGCACCAGATCACAGCGGAGGGCTGCTGTATCGCCACTCTTGGACGTATAGCTACACACCCCTCTGTTGACTATCATGCTGACTTATCCCATTTGCAGCCGTCTTCTGTGGCCACAAGGCTGTTATAGCCCGCACAGGTGTAGTCTGCCAATACATAGGCGCGCTCGTGTGCTTCTCTCACTCTAGACGAGCGTGCCAACGCGGTGAGTGGGCTGCGGTGTGGAACGCTCGCTAGATGTGGAGAGCACGGCTGTGTATTTATCCGCCGCTAGGATGGCGAGTGCCGTAGAGACCGCAATCAAGAGGGTGGGGTTGCTGCGTAGTAAGTAGATCCATCTACTGGAGGTGTATTCATTATTATCCCCTCAGATAGCATGAGCTGTAGTTGAGTCGTCCCTCTTGGGTAGGCAGCTATAGATACACTCTCTCTGTGAGGTGAATGAGCTTTGTCATTTATTACAGATCTGTCTGTGCGTGGTATTGAGATAGGACTGGGTAGTAACACTACAGACAAAGACATACTTAGGAAAGGTTCTAGTGTCTTCAAGAGTATAAGTGATTGTACTTGGACAGTGGAGCTGGTGTAGCGGTGTCGGTGACATAGAGCGCTCGCGCGGGGGTCATGCAAACAGATGAGTGACGACCAGAGTGGGTACGCTGACAGAGGTGCGTAGCATCCCTAGTATAGTTGAGTCTCTAGTTATTATTCATGATGGCTCAGGGTGAATGACTTGTGTGGTGAGCGAGACCGTCATGGGAATCATGAGTCTTTAGCGACTAGTGCTGGAGGCAGTATTCAGATGATTTATATGCAGAGCGCGGGGTTATATGTGTGTATGTCGATAGGAGACAGCAACACTCAGATGACGTGAGTGGCTTAGAGTGAGTGAGATGCTATCTTGAGAGATGAGCATAGATGGATATGAATGATGAGATGGACGAGTTATAAGGGCGGGACAGTGGGGTGACTGCGTGGTGCGCAAATGAGAATTATGGGTACACCACGGAGTAGAGTAGGGTTTAGGGGGAGGCTCTTTAGCAGGGACATGGAGGAAGATGGCACGTAGGAGACATGTGATTGAGCAACGATAGTGAGATAGTGTGTGTTGTGTGTGTTGATTAAGAGTGATTACTAGTATGATTATCTGAATAGGTGTGATGTGGATTTGATACAATTCTCTAGTCATGGGCTGACAGGTAGTGTATCAAACAGAAACAGTGACTCAGACTGGCTGAGTGTAATGGAGTTATTTAATTCTGGAGATGATGATACTATGCTGTAGTGAGAGGATGACATATCTGATATAGAAATACATTGAGATGTATGTGATACTAAGATGGAGATAATGGATAATAATTTTCCTCGAGCATGTGAGTCACTGGGTGGATGTGTGAGGTGGGGTCTCTCATCTATACACACACACATGTAATTTAAGACTTATACGTGTATTAGTTGTTAAAATAGGTGAAGGGTTGGTGGAGGTGGAGGGGTAGTGTGGGTTTGTTGGGGGGGAGGTGTTAATAGGTAGATGTATGGGAGGATATTCAAACTAGTGAGGGCGGGAGGGTGAGTGGAGCACGTTTAGGAGGAAGTGGGGGTGCTGCGCTGAGGGGTGTATAGCTACGTGAGGGGGAGATGCAGTAGCGACGGGAGCCGTAGTGGGTGCGTGATATATGGTATACTGTGGCAGTATGGGGATAGTCATGCGTAGTCATCTGTCTATGTATCTTATAAGGCACTCAGCACTGTGGGTTATATTACTGTGGAAGTGTGTTGTGTTTAGTTGTTTATGTTTGTTTTTGTGTGTTGTGTTAGATAATGTTAAATTTCTTTATGTGGAATATTTTTTTTTTTCATTTTTTTTTTGTTATTTGTTTTTGTGTGGTGTTGGTTTGTGGGGGTGACGTGAGGAGGGCGTTAGTTGGGTGGTGGTTGGAAGAGATGTGTGTCTAGGTAGGACATGTGCGGAGATTCACTAGAGGTGTGTGGAGTAATGTTAATTGTATGTGACTTTAGTGAGTGTATATGGGTGCTCATACATGAGGATTATTTAAATGGTGAGAGTGGGTTAAGCGTGGTGTGGGTGGTAAGTGACGAAAAAAAGGGTAAAATTATAATTTTATGAAATGGATTATTGAAAATTATAATAATCATAATAGGGTTAAATGATGAGGATTTGTTGATGTTGGTATTGACTTGTGTAGAGATTAAAGTCTATCTGTTATCTTGATCTGGCAGGACGCAGTTCTTTGAATGATAATATATTTTGTGTTGGTGTAGAGATTAAGAGGGAAATGGTTGTATGATTGGGGAAAAAAGATGCAACTGTTTGGACACAACTAGGACTGGTATATATATTTATTTATTTAGTTTAGGATAGGTGGATGATAGTTGGTGAGTTACGAGAGGAGTAGAGAGGGGATGTCAGTGGGTAGTGATTTAGTGTGGTGGTGTAATTTCTGGAAACCGAGGGAAGTGAGATATATGTTGCGTAGTGAGGTGGTGAGTTTTGAGTGGACAAGATGCGTGTGGTGTTAGAGTAGGGTGTATAGTCTAGTGGGATGTTAGTGATAGATGGATTTAGAGCTTGCTGATTATGGGGTAGTGGGTTGCACGAGTTGTGAGAGATATTGTTTGGAATAACAGTTGATTGGATTCAGTTGGAGATAAGGAGTAGAGGTAGGTGTTGATATGGATTGGTGTGGTATATGTGCGACGTATTAGGTGATTGAAGAACACACACACACAGACGGGTGACACACTGAGGGATTAATTATATTTGATTAGCACAATGTTTATTTTGTCAGGTATAGCTGCCTTCACATCAGGTGTCTGCTGCCGGTGTAAGACTTCAAATGTCGTCATGGTGAGGATTGCTGACGACATGGACCTGATGGCGGCGTTGGCGACAGCGACCCATAATAAATCATCGCTTCCTTTACAGGTGGCCACAGGGGGGGCCCGGTAAACCAGAGGGGAGGGCTGTATACAGCCGGGTACCGCTGTATACACGGGGCTGCTTTATACTTGCGGGGCTGCTGTATACCCCTCCTGGTGCTGCTAAATACCCCTCTGGCTGCTGTAATACCCCTCTGGGGCTGCTGAATACCCCTCTTGGGGCTGCTATATACCCCTCTGGGGCTGCTGTATACCCCTCTGGGGCTGCTGTATACAGCTCTGGGGCTGCTGTATACCCCTCTGGGGCTGCTGTATACCCCGCTGGGGCTGCTAAATACCCCTCTGGTCGCTGTATACCCCTCTGGGGCTCTGTAACCCCTCTGGGCGCTGCTAAAAACCCCTCTGGGGCTGCTTGTATTCCCTCTGGGTCTGCTGTATACCCCCTGGGCTGCTGTATACAGCTCGGGGCTGCTGTATACATCTCTGGGCTGCTGTATACCCCTCTGGGGCTGCTATATACCCCTCTGGGTCTGCTGTATACCCCTCTGGCTGCTGTATACATGCATGTGGGCTGCTGTATACAGCTCTGGGGCTGCTGTATACCCCTCTGGGCTGCTGTAAACCCCTCTGGGGCTGCTATATACCCTCTGGCTGCTGTATACCCCTCTGGGGCTGCTGTAATACTAGCTCTGGGGGCTGCTGTTATACAGCATTCTGGGCCTTGCTGTATAGCAGCTCAAGTGGCTGCTGTATATCCCCTCTGGTGCAGCTCTAAACCCCTCTGGGCTGCTTGTATACCCCTCTGGGGCTGCTATATACCCCTCTGGGGCTGCTACATACCCCTCTGGGGCTGCTGTAAACCCCTCTGGGGCTGCTGTATAAAGCTCTGGGGCTGCTGTATACAGCTCTGGGGCTGCTATATACCCCTCTGGGGCTGCTATATACCCCTCTGGGGCTGCTGTATACCCCTCTGGGGCTGCTGTGTACAGCTCTGGGGCTGCTGTATACAGCTCTGGGGCTGCTGTATACCCCTCTGGGGCTGCTGTATATACCACTGGGGAGGCTACTGTATACTACCACTGGGGAGGCTGCTGTATACTACCACTGGGGAGGCTGCTGTATACCACTGAGGGGGCCTGTATACCACACTGCTGGGGGCTGTATACCTGTGCTGGGGTCCACCCTCGGCTTATACACGAGTCAATAGGTTTTCCCAGGTTTTGGGGGCAAAAGTAGGGGGGTCGGCTTATACACGGGTCGGCTTATACACGAGTATATACGGTATATATATATATATAGGACATTAGAATGTATGGGTTCTTTTTGATAGACATTATTCAGCACATCAAAATGAATGGGTTCCTAGTGAAATATATTATTGGGCACATCAGAATGTATGGGTTCCTGGTGTTATATATATATATATATATACAAATAAAGGACTGCAGCACTCTTCTTTGTGAAACAACCGCCTTTATTCGGCCATCAGGTGGGTGGTGACAACGTTTCGGGATCCTGTCCCTTTCTCTAGGGCTAGAGAAAGGGACAGGATCCCGAAACGTTGTCACCACCCACCTGATGGCCGAATAAAGGCGGTTGTTTCACAAAGAAGAGTGCTGCAGTCCTTTATTTGTATACTTACACAGCAAGGAGGAGAGGAGCTGTAACTGCTGAGCACCTAGGGGAGCTGTGCTGCACCAATATACTAATCTATATATATATATATATATAGTTCATCAGAATTAAAGGGTTCCTGGTGATATATATTGTTCATCACCCCAGAATGAATGGGTTCCTAGTGATTAGTATTATTGAGCACATCAGGATGTATTGGTTCTTGGTGATATTTATTGAGAACATCAGAATGTATGGGTTCCTGGTGATATATATTTTGAGGACGTCAGAATGTATCGGTTTCTGGTGATTTATATTAAGAACATCAGAATGTATGGGTTCCTGGTGATATATATTGAGGACATCAAAATGTATAAGCCACTTGTGATATATTGTCATGTATTAGCTGCCTTCAGCCAACAGGTGCTGCTGCCGGTGTAGACGTGTCAATGTCGTCAGTGAGATGATTGCTGACGACATTGACGGCTGATCGCTGGTGAGGTGTCACACAGACAGACTCACCAGCGATCAATGGACCAGAGACATTGTGGAAACGATTTAAATATCGTTTCCACGATGTCTTGCTCCCGCCGCCAGCCTGCTGGAAGCGGGAGCAGGCTGGTCTCCAAGGTAAACTGCGGGTATCTAGGCAGCGCGCGCTGCCTAGATACCCGATGTGTACCTTAGTTACCAGCCTACTCCGCTCACCGGCTGGTATCTAAGGTACACAGCGGGTAACTAGGGTCCCTAGTTACCCGCTGTGTACCTTAGATACCAGCCGGTGAGCGGAGGAGGCTGGTAACTAAGGTACACATCGGGTATCTAGGCAGCGCGCGCTGCCTAGATACCCGCAGTTTACCTTGGATACCAGATCCCAGCGCTTGTGAGAGGCGCTGGGAGCTGGAATATCGCTACTCCCGGTGTCACACGCAGCGATGCTGCGTGTCCACCGGGCGACCATCGCCAGGTTTTAGGACAGATTCTAAAACCTGGGGATCAACCAGCGATTTATCGCTGGTTGATTCAGTATGTCACACGCATCAATATCGCTGCAACGTCACATGCAGCCGAGATCGTGCAGGCGATATTGACACGTGTGACATACCCTTAAGCCTTTTTCCTTCAGTCAGTGTGAGGCTGTGCAGGTGGAAGTTGCTGAACGTTTGGTGAAAGTGACTCATGGATCAGGGGAGCTGAGCGGCTGTTTCTGAGCTGTCTGCTCTCCACACCTTGGCCATAAATAAGTCAGCTTCCATCCACCTGATGTTGCTGATTTAGCTCACTACTGAGCTCATTCCTTGATGTGCAGATGTTGTTTTAGAGCTGCTGCATTCTTCTTCATTTGAAGCTGCTGGGTTCCCTGGCTGGTGGGTGGAGGTAGGGTCTTTATGCCTAGGGCATTTTCAGGAGCTTAGGGAAAAGGGTGGCGGCTCGGACCTCCTCACCATAAGAGGTACCTCCGAGAACAGGGAAAGCCAGTCTCCCCAGTATCAGGGTCAGATTAGGCTCCCCTGCCCCCCTTCATCCATCTTCATCCAGCTACCTGAGTCCCTCACCTCCTAAGCGTAACATATATATAATATATATATACATATACCGTATATACTCGTGTATAAGCCGACCCGTGTATAAGCCGACCCCCCTACTTTTGCCCCCAAAACCTGGGAAAATCTATTGACTCGCGTATAAGCCGAGGGTGGACCCCAGCACAGGTATACAGCCCCCAGCAGTGGTATACAGGCCCCAGCAGTATGATATACAGCAGCCCCCAGTGGTATATACAGCAGCCCCCAGTGGTATATACAGCAGCCCTAGTGGTATTGCAGCCCCTATATACAGCAGCCCCAGTGGTATTGCAGCCCCAGTGGTGTATACAGCAGCCCCTATATACAGCAGCCCCAGTGGTATTGCAGCCCCAGTGGTATTGCAGCCCCTATATACAGCAGCCCCAGTGGTATTGCAGCCCCAGTGGTGTATACAGCAGCCCCTATATACAGCAGCCCCAGTGGTATTGCAGCCCCAGTGGTGTATACAGCAGCCCCTATATACAGCAGCCCCAGTGGTATTGCAGCCCCAGTGGTGTATACAGCAGCCCCTATATACAGCAGCCCCAGTGGTATTGCAGCCCCAGTGGTGTATACAGCCCCTATATACAGCAGCCCCAGTGGTATTGCAGCCCCAGTGGTGTATACAGCAGCCCTATATACAGCAGCCCCAGTGGTATTGCAGCCCCAGTGGTGTATACAGCAGCCCCTATATACAGCAGCCCCAGTGGTATTGCAGCCCCAGTGGTGTATACAGCCCCTATATACAGCAGCCCCAGTGGTATTGCAGCCCCAGTATACAGCAGCCCCAGTGGTATTGCAGCCCCAGTATACAGCAGCCCCAGTGGTATTGCAGCCCCAGTGGTATTGCAGCCCCTATACACAGCAGCCCCACACAAATGCTGGCACACGTCCCCTCCTGTTGTAAGGCCCCCCCCCTGCTGATTACTTACCATCCCTGGTCTTCAGCAGCACCCCGGCGCCGGTCCTCTGTGCTCCGGTCCTCCGCGATCCCGTCTTCTGTGCTCCACTCCACGGCTGCATCCGGGTTCCCCGCACGTCGCAGAAGCAATGACGTCATCGCGTCTGCGACGCGGCTGGTCACATGATACAGCCGGGGAACGGAGCACAGAGGACGGGATCGCGGAGGACCGGACGACAGAGGACCGGCGCCGGGGTGCTGCTGAAGACCAGGGATGGTAAGTATTCAGCAGGGGGGCCTTACAACAGGGGGGACGTGTGCCAGCATTTATTTGGGGCATTATCTACCTATATGCACTGCTCCCCCTGGCGCTGATTGACAGGGGGATGCAGTGCATATGTAATGAGCGGCCCCACGTGACGGGGCCGCTCATACAGCAGCCTCCCCCTGCCTCCTCCTGCCTCCCCAGCACTCGGTCAGAGCCCACACCCCACTCACCCCGTATAGTGACTCGTGTATAAGCCGAGGGGGGGACTTTTCAGCCCAATTTTTGGGCTGAAAAACTCGGCTTATACACGAGTATATACGGTGTATATATATATATATATATATATATATATATATAATATATATATATATATATATATATATTGAGCACATCAGAATATATTGGTTCCTGGTGATATATATTATTCAGGACATCAGAATGTATGGATTCCTGGGGATATATATTATTGAGCATATCAGAATGTATGGTTTCCTGGTGATATATATTATTCAGAACATTAGAATGTATGGGCTCCTGGTGATATATAACTTACCACATGTAGCTAAAATACAAATTCAACACAGCACTTGGCAGGAAGTGAACAGACCCTACTTATATAGAGCAAGCAAAAAAAAAATTAATGCTACCTTTTTTGAGTCATTTTTGGAGTAGCTCCTGGTGATATATATTATATATATATAGGACATTACAATGTATGGGCTCTTTTTGATAGACATTAATCAGCACATCAAAATGAATGGGTTCCTAGTGAAATATATTATTGGGCACATCAGAATGTATGGGTTCCTGGTGATATATATATATATATATATATATATATATATATATATATATATATATAGGACATCAGAATTAAAGGGTTCCTGGTGATATATATTGTTCATCACCCCAGAATGAATGGGTTCCTGGTGATTTATATTATTGAGCACATCAGGATGTATTGGTTCCTGGTGATATATATTATTCAGGACATCAGAATGTATGGGTTCCTGCGGATCTATATTATTGAGCATATCAGAATGTATGGGTTCCTGGTGATATATAACTTACCACATGTAGCTAAAATACAATTTCAACACAGCACTTATCAGGAAGTGAACAGACCCTACTTAAATAGAGTAAGCAAAAGTACACAGAATAATAAAACCACCATCATCCTGCCTAGGCATGCGGGAGTCGATTTTCTATGCACTCAAGTCTCATCTGTATAGGACGCCATTCACATTGATACAAAATGGTGCAGAGTGACTGATAGCTACCCATTAGCTCTGCCACTAGACCAAATGGGCAGCCCAGTGCGATGTTTCTGCACCACTGGATGAATAACGTCCCAAGGGGCCTAGTCACAATCCGCAAAAAAAAAAAAAAAAAAAATTCTTACTTTTTTTAATCGTTTTTGGAGTAGCTCCTGGTGATATATATGATATATATATATATATATAGGACATTAGAATGTATGGGTTCTTTTAGATAGACATTATTTTTTTTATTTTGAACCATAAATTTTTTATTGAAAAATTTGAATTTTACATATCATAAGAGAGAAAAAAAAACGTGTATGCAAATACAAGTACAAAACAGGCCCGAAGGCAACAGTCTAACAAGATCTTTTGTTAATGTCACAAAAGACCGGAAATTATTTATTCCCAATGGGAGGTGGGGAGGGAAGAACAAGGGAAGCGGGGATGGGCAGGAAAAAGGGGGAAGGGAACCAGTGAGGGAGGAAATTCAGATTTGTGCTTAACAGGTAATTAGGCTAAAAAAGCTATATAGGTCAAACTATAGTCACAGATATCATAATTAACATTGTACAGTGTTATAAGGAGAGGAGACCCAAGGGTCCCACCAAGAGAGTATCTTAGTACGGCGAGTAAGGTCATGAGAGAGAGTCAGTTCGTACTGAAAGTGGGTATTCAATGTGTCTAACAAGTCTTTCAGGGTAGGTGACCGAGGGATCTCCAACATCTGGCCACACAGAGTCTTGCTGCGAGAAGGATGTTTGCAATGATAGGACGGACTGGAGCAGGAGCGTCTTCCAGACCTATACCCAGTAAGGCCAGACTCGGAGATAACTGAGTAGCAATCCCCGAGAGCGAGACAACAAGTGTTTCCGTTTGTTTCCAGAAAGTCTGCATGATTGGGCATGACCACCACATGTGTAATGAAGAACCCACTTCGCCACATGTTCTCCAGCAATCTTGAGCAGAGGAAGAAGAGCTATGTCCTCTAAATCGGGCCAGCTTGATTGGTGTGAGGTACCACTCCAGCGTGAATAGGCCGAGCCACGACGAGCTGCCATATGCCATTGTTCTAGAGTGGCGTTGAATTGCAGTAGGCTCTCACATCTCACCATGCAGGGGAGCTTGCCAGAGCCACTCCGCCTAGCTAGAGCGCCATACAAAACAGAGATACCATGACCTGGGGGGGAAGAAGCTTTAAAGAAACTCTGCACCGAGCCATCAAAAAGCGAGACGTCAACTGTAGGTAGAATTATAGTATTCAGGAAGTGGCGCAATTGCAGATAACAAAAGAAGGAAGAGCGAGGAAGATCAAATTGATCAACCAGTTCGGAGAAAGATTTGAGATTGGTTCCTTCGAGAATCTGATGGAGGTGCATGACTCCCCTGGCCCTCCACAGGGAGAGAGACAGAGACTCCACAGACAGCTCCGCAGCAAGGATTGAAATATACTTATATAGAAACGGGAGAAGGTCTCGTCCATTGAGGCACCACACCCTCAGCAATGTTGTCATTGATTTTAAAAGTGAATGATCTCGGTAATGGCTTAGCAAAGACATCTCTAATAGAAGCCTGGTGGAATTACGGGGCACGAACGACTTCTCTATCTCCATCCACAAGGGGTGTGGATCATCAGCCCACCAATATCGCGCCAAAGAAAGATGGATTGCTTTGTAATAGGAAGAGATGTTTGGTGCTCCCATACCCCCCGAGATCAATTGGTAAAGTAAGCACTTTGGCATTCACCCGGTGTGGTCTATCATTCCAGATAAACTTTCCCAGGGTAGACTGTAATGATGTAATCATTCGATTGGTAAAGGTCAGTGGGAGACAGGAAAGAACATATAGAATTTTAGGGAGATAGACCATTTTAATAATCTGCACCCTGGCGAGCCAAGACAGAAAAAGACCTTTGTGTGAGGATAGTTCGGTTTTAAGTTTATGGAGGAGGCTGTCAAAATTACGCCGTATTATTTTGTCAGTTTGGAGGATCTGAATACCCAGGTAAGGGATACCCGAGGGCGACCAGACAAATGGAAACTGGGAGCGGAGTTTATGGGCCTGGCCTGGAGGATTTGGAGGTGTTGAGCTTGTAATAAGAAGCTTCAGAAAATTCTGCTAATAGCTCCATAATTCTAGGAATCGTATTTATGACATCAGAGCACATGAAGATGACATCGTCAGCGTAGAGCCCGATCTTATGCTCCTTTCCCCCAACCAGGGACCCTTAATCAGCGGGTCATCCTTTACTCTAACAGCCAGAGGTTCCATGGCCAGGACAAAAATTAGCCGAGACAAGGGCAACCCTGCCGGGTTCCGTTGGAAATGCCAAACGGAGACGACAGAAAACCCGATGCTCTGACCCTCGCCGAGGGAGATGAGTAAAGTGCCATGATTGCGTCCCTGAAACCTCCCTCCATACCAAACTTGTGGAGAACAGCCTCCAGGTATCCCCAGTGCACTCTGTCGAACGCTTTCTCAGCATCTAATGAAAGAAGTGCACTGGGAGTAGAACGACGCTCCATCAGCTCCAAAAGGTCAATGACCCTTCTGGTCCCGTCTGAGGCCTGTCGTCCTGGGACAACTCCCACCTGCTCTAGGCCTATGAGTGAGGTAAGACCGTCAAAAGGCGTGTGGCCAGTAATTTGGCGTATATTTTCAAATCGCTGTTTAATAACGCAATTGGGTGAAATTTCGCCGGGGAATCAGTGGGTTTTTCAGGCTTGGGTATTGCGGCTATTGTCGCTTCAAGCCCCTCACGACGTACAACCCTCTCCTTCCTCCAATGGGAAAAAACGGTTAATAATCTGGGGGCTAATTGCTTCAGAAAAGTGGTATAGTACTGATAAGTGAAGCCGTGAGGGCCTGGCGCAGAATTCTTTTTCTTTAAGGAACCTATTACCGAAGTGATCTCTTTTTCAGTAAATGGAGCATTTAAGAGCGAGGACTGTTCTGGTGAAAGTCTATGCTATAATGGGACAAAATGCCGGATTGCCCGCGCTGCCACCAGGAATCACCAGGAAACAAAGAGTTAACTGGGCAGATGTTTCTTTATTCTAGCCTACGCGTTTCAGAGCCTCTATCAGAGCTCCTTCCTCAGGGAACATCCCTGAGGAAGGAGCTCGGATAGAGGCTCTGAAACGCGTAGGATAGAATAAAGAAACATCTGCCCAGTTAACTCTTTGTTTCCTGGTGATTCCTGGTGGCAGCGCGGGCTATCCAGCATTTTGTCCCATTACAGCATTCCTGTTTCCACGGATATCGTGAAGGTGCGGCCCTGCAGCAGCCATTCTCTACAAGCCATCTTACAGGCGATTATACCGGTTGTGGGTGACACAACCGAGCCAGGTGAGCAGTTCCTAATATACACCGCTATAACCCTTTGTTAAAAGGTTAAGACCCTATGCGCATTTATCTCACGTTTACTGGTGAAAGTCTAGGGAGCTGTATTTTGTCTAGAAAACGTTGAATAGTGTCTGCTGAAGGCTGTGGTGTATCTGGATCCTCTCGTAAGTTATATAAATTAGAATAGTATTCTTTAAACTCATCCGCTATGTGTAGAGGGTTACAGATTTTACGACCATCAGCCCCAAGCAGGTGAGCTATTCTGGCGTACTTACGCTTTTTCCTGACTCGTCTGGACAACAATTTGCCTGCCCTATCTCCCATACCATAATATGTTGCTTTAAGTTTCTTTAAATTGTGCTCCAGATAGACATTATTCAGCACATCAAAATGAATGGGTTCCTAGTGAAATATATTATTGGGCACATCAGAATGTACAGGTGCTGCTGCCGGTGTAGTAAACTAAGCCTTTTTCCTTCAGTCAGTGTGAGGCTGTGCAGGTGGAAGTTGCTGTACGTTTGGTGAAAGTGACTCATAGACCAGGGGAGCTGAGCGGCTGTGTCTGAGCTGTCTGCTCTCCACACCTTGGCCATAAATAAGTCAGCTTCCATCCACCTGATGTTGCTGATTTAGCTCACTACTGAGCTCATTCCTTGATGTACAGATGTTGTTTTAGAGCTGCTGCATTCTTCTTCATTTGAAGCTGCTGGGTTCCCTGGCTGGTGGGTGGAGGTAGGGTCTTTATGCGTAGGGCATTTTCAGGAGCTTAGGGAAAAGGGAGGCGGCTCGGACCTCCTCACCATTAGAGGTACCTCCGAGAACAGGGAAAGCCAGTCTCCCCAGTATCAGGGTCAGATTAGGCTCCCCTGCCCCCCTTCATCCATCTTCATCCAGCTACCTGAGTCCCTCACCTCCTAAGGGTAACATATATATATATATAAATATTGAGCACATCAGAATATATTGGTTCCTGGTGATTTATGTTATTCAGGACATCAGAATGTATGGGTTCCTGCGGATATATATTATTGAGCATATCAGAATGTATGGGTTCCTGGGGATATATATTATTCAGAACATTAGAATGTATGGGTTCCTGGTGATATATAATTTACCACATGTAGCTAAAATACAATTTCAACACAGCACTTATCAGGAAGTGAACAGACCCTACTTAGAGTAAGCAAAAGTACACAGAATAATGAAACCACCATCAACCTGCCTAGGCATGCGGGAGGTGATTTTCTATGCACTCAAGTCTCATCTGTATAGGACGCCATTCACATTGATACAAAATGGTGCAGAGTGACTGATAGCCACCCATTAGCTCTGCCACTAGACCAAATGGGCAGCCCAGTGCGATGTTTCTGCACCACTGATGAATGACGTCCCAAGGGGCCCTGTCACAATCCGCAAAAAAAAAAAAAATGCTACCTTTTTTGAATCGTTTTTGGAGTAGCTCCTGGTGATATATATGATATATGATATATATATATATGACATTAGAATGTATGGGTTCTTTTTGATAGACATTATTCAGCACATCAAAATGAATGGGTTCTTAGTGAAATATATTATTGGCCACATCAGAATGTATGGGTTCCTGGTGATATATATATATATATATATATATATATATATATATATATTATATAGGACATCAGAATTAAAGGATTCCTGGGATATATATATATATAATGAATGGGTTCCTGGGATATATATTATAGAGCATATCAGAATGTATGGTTTCCTGGTGATATATATTATTCAGAACATTAGAATGTATGGGTTCCTGGTGATATATAACTTACCACATGTAGCTAAAATACAAATTCAACACAGCACTTGGCAGGAAGTAAACAGACCCTACTTAAATAGAGCAAGCAAAAAAAAAATTAATGCTACCTTTTTTGAGTCGTTTTTGGAGTAGCTCCTGGTGATATGTATTATATATATTTTACATTAGAATGTATGGGTTCTTTTTGATAGACATTAATCAGCACATCAAAATGAATGGGTACCTAGTGAAATATATTATTGGGCACATCACAATGTATGGGTTCCTGGTGATATATATATATATATATATATATATATATATATATAGGACATCAGAATTAAAGGGTTCCTGGTGATATATATTGTTCATCACCCCAAAATGAATGGGTTCCTGGTGATTTATATTATTGAGCACATCAGGATGTATTGGTTCTTGGTGATATTTATTGAGAACATCAGAATGTATGGGTTCCTGGTGATATATATTTTGAGGACGTCAGAATGTATCGGTTTCTGGGGATTTATATTAAGAACATCAGAATGTATGGGTTCCTGGTGATATATATTGAGGACATCAAAATGTATAAGCCACTTGTGATATATTGTCATGTATTAGCTGCCTTCAGCCAACAGGTGCTGCTGCCGGTGTAGTAAACTAAGCCTTTTTCCTTCAGTCAGTGTGAGGCTGTGCAGGTGGAAGTTGCTGTACGTTTGGTGAAAGTGACTCATGGATCAGGGAAGCTGAGCGGCTGTGTCTGAGCTGTCTGCTCTCCACACCTTGGCCATAAATAAGTCAGCTTCCATCCACCTGATGTTGCTGATTTAGCTTACTACTGAGCTCATTCCTTGATGTACAGATGTTGTTTTAGAGCTGGTGCATTCTTCTTCATTTGAAGCTGCTGGGTTCCCTGGCTGGTGGGTGGAGGTAGGGTCTTTATGCCTAGGGCATTTTCAGGAGCTTAGGGAAAAGGGTGGCGGCTCGGACCTCCTCACCATTAGAGGTACCTCCGAGAACAGGGAAAGCCAGTCTCCCCAGTATCAGGGTCAGATTAGGCTCCCCTGCCCCCCTTCATCCATCTTCATCCAGCTACCTGAGTCCCCCACCTCCTAAGGCTAACATATATATATATATGTATATATATATATATATATATATATATTGAGCACATCAGAATATATTGGTTCCTGGTGATATATATTATTCAGGACATCAGAATGTATGGGTTCCTGCCGATATATATTATTGAGCATATCAGAATGTATGGGTTCCTGGGGATATATATTATTCAGAACATTAGAATGTATGGGTTCCTGGTGATATATAACTTACCACATGTAGCTAAAATACAATTTCAACACAGCACTTATCAGGAAGTGAACAGACCCTACTTAAATAGAGTAAGCAAAAGTACACAGAATAATAAAACCACCATCAACCTGCCTAGGCATGCGGGAGGTGATTTTCTATGCACTCAAGTCTCATCTGTATAGAACGCCATTCACATTGATACAAAATGGTGCAGAGTGACTGATAGCCACCCATTAGCTCTGCCACTAGACCAAATGGGCAGCCCAGTGCGATGTTTCTGCACCACTGGATGAATGACGTCCCAAGGGGCCCAGTCAAAATCCGCAAAAAAAAAAAATGCTACCTTTTTTTAATCGTTTTAGGAGTAGCTCCTGGTAATATATATGATATATGATATATATATATATGACATTAGAATGTATGGGTTCTTTTTGATAGACATTATTCAGCACATCAAAATGAATGTGTTCTTAGTGAAATATATTATTGGCCACATCAGAATGTATGGGTTCCTGGTGATATATATATATAGGACATCAGAATTAAAGGATTCCTGGTGATATATATTGTTCATCACCTCAGAATGAATGGGTTCCTGGGGATATATATTATAGAGCATATCAGAATGTATGGTTTTCTGGTGATATATATTATTCAGAACATTAGAATGTATGGGTTCCTGGTGATATATAACTTACCACATGTAGCTAAAATACAAATTCAACACAGCACTTGGCAGGAAGTGAACAGACTCTACTTAAATAGAGCAAGCAAAAAACAATTAATGCTACCTTTTTTGAGTCGTTTTTGGAGTAGCTCCTGGTGATATATATTATATATATTGGACATTAGAATGTATGGGTTCTTTTTGATAGACATTAATTAGCACATCAAAATGAATGGGTTCCTAGTGAAATATATTATTGGGCACATCAGAATGTATGGGTTCCTGGTGATATATATATATATATAGGACATCAGAATTAAAGGGTTCCTGTGATATATATTGTTCATCACCCAGAATGAATGGGTTCCTGGTGATTTATATTATTGAGCACATCAGGATGTATTGGTTCTTGGTGATATTTATTGAGAACATCAGAATGTATGGGTTCCTGGTGATATATATATGTTGAGGACGTCAGAATGTATAAGCTACTTGTGATATATTGTCATGTATTAGCTGCCTTCAGCCAACAGGTGCTGCTGTCGGTGTAGTAAACTAAGCCTTTTTCCTTCAGTACGTGTGAGGCTGTGCAGGTGGAAGTTGCTGAACGTTTGGTGAAAGTGACTCATGGATCAGGTGAGCTGAGCGGCTGTGTCTGAGCTGTCTGCTCTCCACACCTTGGCCATAAATAAGTCAGCTTCCATCCACCTGATGTTGCTGATTTAGCTCACTACTGAGCTCATTCCTTGATGTGCAGATGTTGTTTTAGAGCTGCTGCATTCTTCTTCATTTGAAGCTGCTGGGTTCCCTGGCTGGTGGGTGGAGGTAGGGTCTTTATGCCTAGGGCATTTTCAGGAGCTTAGGGAAATGGTTGGTGGCTCGGACCTCCTCACCATTAGAGGTACCTCCGAGAACAGGGAAAGCCAGGCTCCCCAGTATCAGGGTCAGATTAGGCTCCCCTGCCCCCCTTCATCCGTCTTCATCCAGCTACCTGAGTCCCTCACCTCCTAAGCGTGACAAATATATATATGTCTATATATATATATATATATATATACCGTATATACTCGCGTATAAGCCGAGTTTTTCAGCCCAAAAATTGGGCTGAAAAGTGCCCCCCTCGGCTTATACGCGAGTCAATACGGCCCCCTTAAAGTTTGGTGCCCCCACCTCCCTTTCTGGGCCCCCCCCCGCATGCAGCGCTGCGCATATACATTACCGGTCTAGCAGCTGTCACCCTCCGATGGCGGATCGCGGCTCCCGGCTCCGGGCTCCATCTTGCTCGCTGTCTTCCTGCTTGTCAGGTGACCGGCTGGTGTCGCGATGACGTCATCGCGATGCACGATGAGCCCCGGTCACAAGGCAGGAAGACAGCGAGGAAGATGGAGCCCGGAGCCGGGAGCCGCGATCCGCCATCGGAGGGTGACAGCTGCTAGACCGGTAATGTATATGCGCAGCGCTGCATGCGGGGGGGCCCAGAAAGGGAGGTGGGGACGCCAAATTATGAGGGGGGCCCTGCTGGGGCCATGTATACTACCACTGGGGCTATATACTACCACTGGGGCTATATACTACCACTGGGGCTTTATACTATTACTGGGGCTGTATGAATACTACCACTGGGGCTATATACTACCACTGGGGCTGTATACTACCACTGGGGCTGTATACTACTACTGGGGCTGTATGTATACTACCACTGGGGCTATATACTACTACTGGGGCTATATACTACCACTGGGGCTGTATACTACTACTGGGGCTGTATGTATACTACCACTGGGGCTATATACTACCACTGGGGCTGTATACTACCACTGGGGCTGAATATACCACTGGGGCTGTATACTACCACTGGGGCTGTATACTACTACTGGGGCTGTATGTATACTACCACTGGGGCTATATACTACCACTGGGGCTATATACTACCACTGGGGCTGTATACTACTACTGGGGCTGTATGTATACTACCACGGGGGCTATATACTACCACTGGGGCTGTATACTACCACTGGGGCTGAATATACCACTGGGGCTGCTGTATACTACCACTGGGGCTGTATACTACCACTGGGGCTGTATACTACTACTGGGGCTGTATGTATACTACCACTGGGGCTATATACTACCACTGGGGCTGTATACTACCACTGGGGCTGTATACTACTACTGGGGCTGTATGTATACTACCACTGGGGCTATATACTACCACTGGGGCTGTATACTACCACTGGGGCTGTATACTACTACTGGCGCTGTATGTATACTACCACTGGGGCTATATACTACCACTGGGGCTGTATACTACCACTGGGGCTGTATACTACCACTGGGGCTGTATACTACTACTGGGGCTGTATGTATACTACCACTGGGACTGTATATACCACTGGGGCTGCTGTATACTACCACTGGGGCTGTATACTACCACTGGGGCTGTATTTACCACTGGGGCTGCTGTATACTACCACTGGGGCTGAATATACCACTGGGGCTGCTGTATACTACCACTGGGGCTGTATACTACCACTGGGGCTGTATATACTACTGGGGCTGCGTGTATACTACCACTGGGGCTGTATATACTACTGGGGCTGCGTGTATACTACCACTGGGGCTGCTGCTGTATACTACCACTGGGGCTGCTGTATATACCTCTGGGGCTGATGTATACTACCACTGGGGCTGCTGCTGTATATACCACTGGGGCTGCTGCTGTAACACTGCTGGGGCCTGTATATACCACTGAGGAGGCTGCTGTATACCACACTGCTGGGGGCTGTATACCTGTGCTGGGGTCCACCCTCGGCTTATACACGAGTCAATAGATTTTCCCAGGTTTTGGGGGCAAAAGTAGGGGGGTCGGCTTATACACGGGTCGGCTTATACACGAGTATATACGGTATATATATATATATATATATATATATATATATATATATATATATATTGAACACATCAGAATATATGGGTTCCTGGTGATATATATTATTCAGGACATCAGAATGTATGGGTTCCTGGGGATATATATTATTCAGAACATTAGAATGTATGGGTTACTGTTGATATATAACTTACCACATGTAGCTAAAATACAAATTCAACACAGCACTTGGCAGGAAGTGAACAGACCCTACTTAAATAGAGCAAGCAAAAAAAAAAATTATGCTACCTTCTTTGAGTCGTTTTTGGAGAAGCTCCTGGTGATATATATTATATATATAAGACATTAGAATGTATGGGTTCTTTTTGATAGACATTAATCAGCACATCAAAATGAATGGATTCCTAGTGAAATATATTATTGGGCACATCAGAATGTATGGGTTCCTGGTGTATATATATATATATATATATATATATATATATATAGGACATCAGAATTATAGGGTTCCTGGTGATATATATTGTTCATCACCCCAGAATGAATGGGTTCCTGGTGAATTATATTATTGAGCACATCAGGATGTATTGGTTCTTGGTGATTATATTAAGAACATCAGAATGTATGGGTTCCTGGTGATATATATTGAGGACATTAAAATGTATAAGCCACTTGTGATATATTGTCATGTATTAGCTGCCTTCAGCCAATAGGTGCTGCTGTCGGTGTAGTAAACTAAGCCTTTTTCCTTCAGTACGTGTGAGGCTGTGCAGGTGGAAGTTGCTGAACGTTTGGTGAAAGTGACTCATGGATCAGGGGGCTGAGCGGCTGTGTCTGAGCTGTCTGCTCTCCACACCTTGGCCATAAATAAGTCAGCTTCCATGCACCTGATGTTGCTGATTTAGCTCACTACTGAGCTCAATCCTTGATGTGCAGATGTTGTTTTAGAGCTGCTGCATTCTTCTTCATTTGAAGCTGCTGGGTTCCCTGGCTAGTGGGTGGAGGTAGGGTCTTTATGCCTAGGGCATTTTCAGGAGCTTAGGGAAAAGGTTGGCGGCTCGACCTCATCACTATTAGAGGTACCTCCGAGAACAGGGAAAGCAAGGCTCCCATGTATCAGGGTCAGATTAGGCTCCCCTACCCCCCCTTCATCCATCTCCATCCAGCTACCTGAGTCCCTCACCTCCTAAGCATGACAAATATATATATATATATATATATATATATATATATGTCTATATATATATATATATATATATATATATATTTTGAGGACATCAGAATGTATGGGTTCCTGGTGATATATATTATTGAACACATCAGAATATATGGGTTCCTGGTGATATATATTATTCAGGACATCAGAATGTATGTGTTCCTGGGGATATATATTATTGAGCATATCAGAATGTATGGTTTCCTGGTGATATATATTATTCAGAACATTAGAATGTATGGGTTCCTGGTGATATATAACTTACCACATGTAGCTAAAATACATATTCAACACAGCACTTGGCAGGAAGTGAACAGAGCCTACTTAAATAGAGCAAGTAAAAAAAAAATTAATGCTACCTTTTTTGAGTCGTTTTTGGAGTAGCTCCTGGTGATATATATTATATATATAGGGCATTAGAATGTATGGGTTCTTTTTGATAGACATTAATCAGCACATCAAAATGAATGGGTTCCTAGTGAAATATATTATTGGGCACATCAGAATGTATGGGTTCCTGGTGATATATATATATATATAGGACATCAGAATTAAAGGGTCCCTGGTGATATATATTGTTTATCACCCCAGAATGAATGGGTTCCTGGTGAATTATATTATTGAGCACATCAGGATGTATTGGTTCTTGGTGATATTTATTGAGAACATCAGAATGTATGGGTTCCTGGTGATATATATTTTAAGGACCTCAGAATGTATCGGTTTCTGGTGATTTATATTAAGAACATCAGAATGTATGGGTTCCTGGTGATATATATATATAGGACATCAGAATTAAAGGATTCCTGGTGATATATATTGTTCATCACCTCAGAATGAATGGGTTCCTGGGGATATATATTATAGAGCATATCAGAATGTATGGTTTTCTGGTGATATATATTATTCAGAACATTAGAATGTATGGGTTCCTGGTGATATATAACTTACCACATGTAGCTAAAATACAAATTCAACACAGCACTTGGCAGGAAGTGAACAGACTCTACTTAAATAGAGCAAGCAAAAAACAATTAATGCTACCTTTTTTGAGTCGTTTTTGGAGTAGCTCCTGGTGATATATATTATATATATTGAACATTAGAATGTATGGGTTCTTTTTGATAGACATTAATTAGCACATCAAAATGAATGGGTTCCTAGTGAAATATATTATTGGGCACATCAGAATGTATGGGTTCCTGGTGATATATATATATATATATATATATATATAGGACATCAGAATTAAAGGGTTCCTGGTGATATATATTGTTCATCACCCCAGAATGAATGGGTTCCTGGTGATTTATATTATTGAGCACATCAGGATGTATTGGTTCTTGGTGATATTTATTGAGAACATCAGAATGTATGGGTTCCTGGTGATATATATATGTTGAGGACGTCAGAATGTATAAGCCACTTGTGATATATTGTCATGTATTAGCTGCCTTCAGCCAACAGGTGCTGCTGTCGGTGTAGTAAACTAAGCCTTTTTCCTTCAGTACGTGTGAGGCTGTGCAGGTGGAAGTTGCTGAACGTTTGGTGAAAGTGACTCATGGATCAGGGGAGCTGAGCGGCTGTGTCTGAGCTGTCTGCTCTCCACACCTTGGCCATAAATAAGTCAGCTTCCATCCACCTGATGTTGCTGATTTAGCTCACTACTGAGCTCATTCCTTGATGTGCAGATGTTGTTTTAGAGCTGCTGCATTCTTCTTCATTTGAAGCTGCTGGGTTCCCTGGCTGGTGGGTGGAGGTAGGGTCTTTATGCCTAGGGCATTTTCAGGAGCTTAGGGAAATGGTTGGTGGCTCGGACCTCCTCACCATTAGAGGTACCTCCGAGAACAGGGAAAGCCAGGCTCCCCAGTATCAGGGTCAGATTAGGCTCCCCTGCCCCCCTTCATCCGTCTTCATCCAGCTACCTGAGTCCCTCACCTCCTAAGCGTGACAAATATATATATATATGTCTATATAATATATATATATATATATATATATATATATATATATACATATATATATATATATATATATATATATATATATATATTGAACACATCAGAATATATGGGTTCCTGGTGATATATATTATTCAGGACATTAGAATGTATGGGTTCCTGGGGATATATATTATTGAGCATATCAGAATGTATGGTTTCATGGTGATATATATTATTCAGAACATTAGAATGTATGGGTTCCTGGTGATATATAACTTACCACATGTAGCTAAAATACAAATTCAACACAGCACTTGGCAGGAAGTGAACAGACCCTACTTAAATAGAGCAAGCAAAAAAAAAAATAATGCTACCTTTTTTGAGTTGTTTTTGGAGAAGCTCCTGGTGATATATATTACTAGCTGTGAGCCCGATGCAAATGCATCGGGTGTCTAGAATACTATACTTTGTATGAGGGTTACCGCAAGCGCGCCGCAAGTGTAACGACTCGCTGGCGCCGACCAATTAGAAGCGCGGCTCAGGCAGCGACTCGCAATGGCCTCGCGGCCATTGCTCGCGCTACCTGACCGGTAAATCGTTAACTTTGAGGCCGAGCCTCTGGTTCGATTTTCGGACAGCGACTCGCAATGGCCGCTTCGCGCCCATTGCTCGTACTCAGCCTGCGCGACCAATGGCCTCGCGGCCATTGCTCGCGCAGGCCAGCGACTCGCATTGGCCGCTACGCGGCCAATGCTTCGCCGTGCTGACGTCACAGAGTGACATAGCCACGGTCTTTTCGGGGACCGACACGGAAGTGCCTACGGCAATTATATAGTAGATACTGTACATTGCATATGGAGGGGTGAGGAGAGCGGAGGCTGGAGGGGAGAGCGGAGGCTGGAGGGGAGGGCAGAGGCTAGAGGGCAGAGCAGAGGCTGGAGGGCAGAGGCTGGAGGGGAGGGCAGAGGCTGGAGGGGAGAGCGGAGGCTGGAAGGGAGAGCAGAGGCTGGAGGGGAGAGCGGAGGCTGGAGGGGATTGGCTGGAGGCTGGAGGGGATTGGCTGGAGGCTGGAAAGGAGAGGCTGGAGGGGAAAGGCTGGAGGGGAGAGGCTGGAGGGCAGAGGCTTTAGGGCAGAGGCTGGAGGGGAGAACGGAGGCTGAGGGGCAGAGCGGAGGCTGGAGAGGAGAGCGGAGGCTGGAGGGGAGAGCGGAGGCTGGAGGGGAGAGGCTGGAGGGGAGAGCGGAGGCTGGAGGGCAGAGGCTGGAGGGGAGAGCGGAGGCTGGAGGGCTGAGGCTGGAGGCTGGAGGGCAGAGGCTGGAGGGGAGAGCGGAGGCTGGAGGGGAAAGGCTGGAGGGGAGAGCGAAGGCTGGAGGGCAGAGGCGGAGGGAGAGCGGAGGCTGGAGGGCAGAGGCTGGAGGGGAGAACAGAGGCTAGAGGGAGAGCGAGGCTGGAGGGGAGAGCGGAGGCTGAGGGAAGGCGGAGGGGAGGGAGAGCGGAGGCTGAGGGCAGAGGCTGGAGGGGAGAGCGGAGGCTGGAGGCAGAGGCTGGAGGCTGGAGGGCAGAGGGTGGAGGGGAGAGCGGAGGCTGGAGGGGAAGGCTGGAGGGGAGAGCGAGGCTGGAGGGCAGAGGCTGGAGGGGAGAGCGGAGGCTGGAGGGCAGAGGCTGGAAGGAGAGCGGAGGCTGGAGGGAGAGCGAGGCTGGAGGGGAGAGGCTGGAGGGGGAGGCTGGTGGGGAGAGCGGAGGCTGGAGGGCAGAGGCTGAGGCAGAGGCTGGAGGGCAGGCTGGAGGGGAGAGCGGAGGCTGGAGGAGAGGCTGGAAGGGGAGAGCGGAGGTGGAGGGCAGAGCTGAGGGCAGAGGCTGGAGGGGAGAGGCTGAGGGCAGATGCTGGTGGAGAGGGGAGGCTGGAGGGGAAGGCTGGAGGGGAGAGCGGAGCTGGAGGGAGAGCTGGAGGCTGGAGGGAGAGGCTGGAGGAGGCAGAGGCTGGAGGGGAGAGCGGAGGCTGGAGGGGAAGCGGAGGCTGGAGGGCAGAGCGGAGGCTGGAGGGGAGAGCGGAGGCTGGAAGGGAGAGCAGAGGCTGGAAGGAGAGCGGAGGCTGGAGGGCAGAGCAGAGGCTGGAGGGAGAGGCTGGAGGGAGAGGCTGGAGGGCAGAGGCTGAGGGGAGAGGCTGGAGGGGAGAGCGAGGTGGAGGGCAGAGGCTGGAGGGGAGAGGCTGGAGGGCAGAGGCTGGAAGGGGAGAGTGGCGGCTGGAGGGAGAGGCTGGAGGGAGAGCGGAGGCTGGAGGGCAGAGGCTGGAGGGCAAGGGCGGAGGTGGAGGAGGCTGGAGGGGAGAGGGGAGAGCGGAGCTGGAGGGGAGAGCGGAGGCTGGAGGGGAGAGCGGAGGCTGGAAGGGGAGAGCGAGGCTGAGGAAGGAGAGCGGAGGCTGGAGGGCAGAGCAGAGGCTGGAGGAGAGGCTGGAGGGGAGAGGCGGAGGCTGGAGGCTGGAGGGGAGAGGCTGGAGGGGAGAGGGGAGGCTGGATGGGAGAGCGGAGGCTGGAGGGAAGAGGGGAGGCTGGAGGGGAGAGTGGAGGCTGGAGGGAGAGCAGAGGCTGGAGGGGAGAGGCTGGAGGGGAGAGCGGAGGCTGGAGGGCAGAGGCTGGAGGGCAGAGGGGAGAGCGGAGGCTGGAGGGGAGAGCAGAGGCTGGAGGGGAGGCTGGAGGGGAGAGCAGAGGCTGGAGGGCAGAGGCTGGAGGGAGAGCAGAGGCTGGAGGGAGAGGCTGGAGGGGAGAGCGGAGGCTGGAGGGGAGAGGCTGGAGGGGAGAGCGGAGGCTGGAGGGCAGAGGCTGGAGGGCAGAGGCTGGAGGGGAGAGCGGAGGCGGGAGGGGAGAGCAGAGGCTGGAAAGGAGAGCGGAGGCTGGAGGCAGAGGCTGGAGCGCAGAGGCGTAGCTGGTATGCTCCGGGCCCTGGGGCAAGATCAGCACCCAGGACCCCCATGTTAGGACCGGGGGGGTGCTGTCAGACAGATGTGAGGGCCGGGGGGAGTGCAGACTCACCGCGGCCGGGCGTGCGTGTGCTGTAGGAGGAGAGGAGGGGCGGGCAGAGCTGCCAGACAGGAAGTTCCGTCCTCCCTCCTCTCCGGGCGCACGGCGGGCGGCTGGTGTCAGCCGGGCCAGGGGTGAGGCAAGGGCTCATGGAGTGGCAGATGCGCTAGGCGCCCACCGAGCGAGGTACTGGTGGGGCAGACGATCCGACCGGGGGCGAGGCATGAAGGGCAAGGGGAGGCTCGGAGCAGTGTCAGCAGTGGAAGCATGTGGAGTGGGAGAGCACAGGCTGGAGCGTGCAGCATGGTGCTGAGCAGCTGCGGAGCGGGAGGCAAGGGCACAGAGGCTGGAGTGGCAGATGGCTGACAGCAGCGGCTGGAGCGGGATGACAGGGCAGGGGAGCACTGTGAGAGGCGACAGCAGTGCTGGAGCGGATGCAGGGGAGGGAGTCGCAATGCGCTAGGGGAAGTCCCTCGACGTGGTGGAGCGAGGACTAGGCACGGAGTGGCCGGGGGCGACAGAAGGCCCTACGGCAGAGTAGTAGTAGCATTAGAATGGAGTGGGTTCCGCCATGGGGACGAGTGGGAGTAAGGCTGGCAAAGGAGCGCCTAAGCTTGAAGAGTCAGTGGCTCGCTCGCTCAGAGGCTAGCAGGCACTGCCTCCGCTCATTTGTGTGCAAGAGCACACACCATTTACCCACCATGTTTCTTCGATGAGGGGGGGTGCGCTGCTCACTGACACCAGATTGGGGCCGGGTGAGTTGAGACCATAAAACCGTACCCTTCTGCGTCGTGCCCTGTTGGTTGCTGGGAAGGGGGACAGCGCCAGACAAAGCTCCTCCTCCTCATTCCCTTCTCTGAGGTGAGTAGAGCTGACGGGCGAGTGACGTCCCCGGTACACCCCCTGGGGTAGGCAGGGCAATAGTAGCCCCTCTGCGCATGGCTGAGATGTACGGCCCTGCAGCACAGCTAGCAGGTATCAGCTTAGGCTGGGCGCATGAGGCTAACTATTCCCAGACAGCCTGCAGGGGGGCACGCACGGGCTTGACCATATGGACAGCGCACAGCATCCTTCCGGAGCACTTGTACAGCATCCCTAGCTAACTCGGTCCCCGACCTCCCCCTCCGGACTTTGGATTGTCGGGCACAGGCTCCGGAGCCAACTGCCGGTCGTCCGCATGTGCTGACCAGCTGCGTCACGGGGCGGGGCACAGGGGCACGGCTCAGGAAGCACTGTTAGTGCAAGCCATGTGCATTGTCAGCAGCTCCTCCGGTAGCGGGCGAGTGTGAACAGGGTCACAATGGCTGCTGGGCCCAGTCACTAGCTTGCGCGACCAATGTCCCTCAGCAGCATTGCTCGCGAGCAGGGAATGACAGCTGGCGAGTGGGTCTCGCAATGCACCGCTACGCGGGCAATGCCTCGCACGTGGTGACGTCACAGTGTGACATAGCCACGGCGTGCCGGGGCCGACACAAACGTGCCTACGGCAATTATATAGTAGATATTTATAAGACATTAGAATGTATGGGTTCTTTCTCCTTCGCCTCATTGGGGGACACAGGACCGTGGGTGTTATGCTGCTGTCCACTAGGAGGCGACACTAAGCAATCTGCAAAAGAGTAACAGTGGCTCCTCCTCCTCAGTATACACCCCTGGGGCAGGCACTGCCTCCTCAGTTTTTTGCTTAGTGTCGAAGGAGGCACACGACCATTTTTACTCTCTATTTTTTTCTCATCTTTTTCTTCCGATGAAGAAAAGTGGGTCCGGTGACCCCCGGCATGCTCCCTCCTCGGACACCCACTGTTGGGGCGCTAGGTTGAGGTTGAGAATCCATACATATGCCGTACTCCTTTCTCGGCCTCCCACTGTTGGGTTGCTGGGTTAAAGTTGAGACAGCCCAGCATAACACCCTCCTTCCTCATTCCCTTCGGTCTGAGGTGAAGTAGAAGCTGACGGCCTGCCAGATGACGTCCCCCTAATCACCCCTGGGTGTTTTAGGCAGTGGCACCACAGGTATCAGCAGCCCCTGGCTGCATGGGCTGGAGATTGTACGGCTGCCTGCAGCACAGGCTAGCAGGATATACAGCTTTCAGGATGCTGAGGCTGCATGGAGGGGGCTCTTGCACCAGGCAGGTTTTCCAGTGCTTATGCACAGCCTGCACAGCTGAGGGGCACACAGCACAGGGGCTTGCAGCTGCATCCACTGGAGCAGCTTGCACAGCATCCCCCTAATATACTGGAGCAGCTTGCACAGCATCCCCCTAATATACTGGCGGTTCCCCCGCCAGTACCTTCATCTATGCCTCCGGGACTTTCTTTCCCGTTGTTCTGGGCCCCCCAGCGCCGTTTTCGCGCCGCAACCCACTGCACGCCCCCGTCCCGCTCCGCCGGATGACGCTGACCGCGCGTCATACTGGGGGCGGAGCCGAGAACGGGCGCGTTTTCCAGCACAGGAACCCGCCCGTTTAGCTCGCAATGGCCTCGCGGCCATTGCTCGCGCTACCTGACCGGTAAATCGTTAACTTTGAGGCCGAGCCTCTGGTTCGATTTTCGGACAGCGACTCGCAATGGCCGCTTCGCGCCCATTGCTCGTACTCAGCTTGCGCGACCAATGGCCTCGCGGCCATTGCTCGCGCAGGCCAGCGACTCGCATTGCTCGTACTCAGCCTGCGCGAGCAATGGCCTCGCGGCCATTGCTCGCGCAGGCCAGCGACTCGCATTGGCCGCTACGCGGGCAATGCCTCGCACGTGGTGACGTCACAGTGTGACATAGCCACGGCGTGCCGGGGGCCGACACAAACGTGCCTACGGCAATTATATAGTAGATATTTATAAGACATTAGAATGTATGGGTTCTTTCTCCTTCGCCTCATTGGGGGACACAGGACCGTGGGTGTTATGCTGCTGTCCACTAGGAGGCGACACTAAGCAATCTGCAAAAGAGTAACAGTGGCTCCTCCTCCTCAGTATACACCCCTGGGGCAGGCACTGCCTCCTCAGTTTTTTGCTTAGTGTCGAAGGAGGCACACGACCATTTTTACTCTCTATTTTTTTCTCATCTTTTTCTTCCGATGAAGAAAAGTGGGTCCGGTGACCCCCGGCATGCTCCCTCCTCGGACACCCACTGTTGGGGCGCTAGGTTGAGGTTGAGAATCCATACATATGCCGTACTCCTTTCTCGGCCTCCCACTGTTGGGTTGCTGGGTTAAAGTTGAGACAGCCCAGCATAACACCCTCCTTCCTCATTCCCCTTTGGTCTGAGGTGAAGTAGAAGCTGACGGCCTGCCAGATGACGTCCCCCTAATCACCCCTGGGTGTTTTAGGCAGTGGCACCACAGGTATCAGCAGCCCCTGGCTGCATGGGCTGGAGATTGTACGGCTGCCTGCAGCACAGGCTAGCAGGATATACAGCTTTCAGGATGCTGAGGCTGCATGGAGGGGGCTCTTGCACCAGTGCAGGTTTCCAGTGCTTATGCACAGCCTGCACAGCTGAGGGGCACACAGCACAGGGGCTTGCAGCTGCATCCACTGGAGCAGCTTGCACAGCATCCCCCTAATATACTGGAGCAGCTTGCACAGCATCCCCCTAATATACTGGCGGTTCCCCCGCCAGTACCTTCATCTATGCCTCCGGGACTTTCTTTTCCCGTTGTTCTGGGCCCCCCAGCGCCGTTTTCGCGGCGCAACCCACTGCACGCCCCCGTCCCGCCCCGCCGGATGACGCTGACCGCGCGTCATACTGGGGGCGGAGCCGAGAACGGGCGCGTTTTCCAGCACAGGAACCCGCCCGTTTAGCTCCGCCCCTTCCTCCTTCTCCTCCACGGACGCCATTAGCCCAGCACGTGGATCCGGCCTCAGCCATCCGGGGGGACACAGGATCCAGGCGGCCTGTCACACAGCGGCGCTGGGGACTGGTAAGACCTCTGCAGGGATCTCCTCTGCAGAGGTTCTCTGTCTCTCTCTCTCTCCCCCCTCTGTATCCCCCTGCAGCAGGCACTGTTAGCCCACAGTGACCCTACTCAGCCCCTCAACTAAGGGCCCAGGCACCTAGCTGGACAGCTAGACAGTGCCTGATTACACAGGGGACTCCTGGTTACCTTATATATTTTTCACTGGCCCATACCACAATGTCTGGCAATAAGAGTAAGAAAGGCTCCAAGGCAGCCAGCACTTACTATGCTACCTGCACTATTTGTCAGGCTGACCTCCCTGCAGGATGCACCTCGCCACATTGTGAGAGCTGCACGCAGGCTGCGGATACTGAGACCCCCACTACGCGGGCTTCTCCCAGTGCCCCTGACCCTACCCCTGCGTGGGCCACGGTCATGTCTCAGAATATGACGCAGTCCATGGACAGATTGTCTGACACACTGCTGCAGTTTATGCAAGCCCGTTCGCCACCTGCAGCCGCTGTTCAGGCTTCTGCGTCGCAGCCGGAAGTCCCAGAACCGCGACAGACTGCTGACCCTGCCCCGTCAGCCTCCGACTCTGGCCGTAAGAGACCACCAACTTCTCCAGAGTCCACTGCAGGCTCTGCAGCCTCTGCATCCCGAAGGCGTCAAGATGACGCGCAGGACTCCGAAGGTCTCTGCTCTTCGAGCTCGGAGGATCACTTAGATGACTCCCTAGATTTGGATACGACCGATACCGTCGCGTTGGTGGAGGATTTAATTACTTCCATTAACCAGGTTGTGGAGGTGTCAGACCCTCCGGCTGTTACTCCAGAGCATAAGGTGTCTTTTAAAAGGGCCAGGAGACCACATAAGCATTTCTCGGACCATCCAGAGTTCCAGGAAATCCTCAAAAAACATAGGTTACACCCTGAAAAAAGGTTTGGTAACCGTAAGGCTCTGTAAACGCGTTATCCTTTTCTGCCTAAGGTCACCCAGGATTGGACAGATCCGCCACAGGTGGACCCTCCTGTTTCTTGTCTCGCTACTAAGACCCTCCTGTCCTTACCGGACAGTTCATCCATAAAGGACGCCACTGACCGTCAGGTGGAGCAGATGGCGAAGTCCGTCTTTGAGGCCTCAGGCTCTTCCCTAGGGCCAGCCTTTGCCTCGGTTTGGGCCTCAAAGGCTATTATGACTAGAGCTAATTCAGTACACTCGGCCCTTCGGTCTTTGCAGGTCGATCCAGCCTTGTTAGACCAGGTTGCCCAAATAGCGGTGACCGCCGAATACTCCATGCACGCTGCCTTCGATTCAGCTAACTGTGCCGCGGCTGCGGCTTCTAACGCCATAACCATCAGGCGAGCCCTCTGGTTGAGAGAGTGGAAAGCAGATGCTGCGTCAAAAAAGTCGCTCACCTGCCTTCCGTACAACGGTGGCCGTTTATTCGGTGAAAAGCTGGATCAATTGATTTCAGATGCCACTGGGGTAAGAGTACCTTTCTTCCACAACGTCAGATTAAGCGACCCTTCTCTCGTCGCCAACAAACCCGTTTCCGGTCCTTTCGTAACTCCTTTGGTTGGTCAGTCTCGAAACCCCCGACAGCGGCCAATAGGTCCCCCCGTAGGGAACGCACCCAGACGACACGGAAGACTGGTGCAAACTGGCAGTCCCATTCCCGCCAGTCCAGATCCAAGGGCTCAAAGCCCAGCAGATTTTCTTCTTCCTGACTCTCTCCCCTTCGGGAGACACTATTCAGGTTGGCGGCCGACTTTCTCGCTTTCGTCAGGTCTGGCTCGCTTCTACCGACGACAAGTGGGTACACACCTTGGTGTCTTCCGGATACACCATAGAATTCACGGCCCATCCTCCAAATCGTTTTTTTCTGTCAATCCCACCTGCTCATTCCCCCAAAGCTCGCGCCTTCTTTCAGGCAGTCGATTCCCTTTTGAAAGCCGGTGTCATCATTCCGGTACCGCCAGCCGAACGCTTCCAAGGGTTCTACTCGAACCTGTTTGTGGTACCCAAAAAAGGAGGGGCTGTTCGCCCCATTCTACATCTGAAACAGTTAAACTCCTTCGTGAAGGTTCGGCATTTCCGCATGGAGTCACTGCGCTCCATCATAGCGTCCATGGAGAAGGACGAATTTCTCGCGTCCATCGACATACAGGACGCTTACCTCCATATCCCGATCGCGACAATTCACCAGCGGTTTCTCCGATTCGCCATCGACCGGGATCATTATCAGTTTGTGGCCCTCCCATTCGGCCTAGCGACGGCTCCCAGGGTGTTCACCAAGGTCATGGCGGCTGTCATGACCATACTGCACACAAGAGGAATGGTTGTCCTACCATACCTAGACGATTTGCTCATCAAAGCCCCCTCCTTCAGGGAGTGTCAGCAGAGTGTTTCCATCACGGTGGACACCCTGCGTCGGCTAGGCTGGTTGGTGAATCTGCGGAAGTCATCGCCAGTTCCGTCACAATCTCTAACATTCCTCGGGATGCTTTTCAACACCCCCAGGGGTCTGGTCCTCCTCCCTCAGGACAAGGCGAAGGCCCTTCGACAGGGGGTCCACAGTCTTCTACGGCCGTGTCCTCATTCGCTTCGGTTCGCCATGAGAGTCTTGGGGAGGATGGTTGCCTCTATGGAAGCGGTGCCGTTTGCTCAACTTCACCTCAGGCCTCTCCAACGGGCAATTCTGACTTCGTGGAACAGGAATCCTTCTGCCCTGGACAAATTATTCCGGTTGTCACCTGCAGCAAGGAGTTCCCTCCATTGGTGGCTCAAACCTCGTTCCCTCACAAGGGGGAGGTCCTTTCTACCGGTTTGCTGGAAGATAGTCACCACCGACGCAAGCCTCAGCGGATGGGGCGCGGTACATCGTCATCACACAGCGCAGGGAACATGGTCCCCAGCGGAGTCGGCCGAGCCCATCAATCTCCTGGAAATCCGAGCCATATTTCTAGCTCTGAAGGCCTTTCATTCCATGCTGGCAGGAACACAAGTCCGAATTCAGTCGGACAATGCCACGGCCGTGGCATACATCAACCATCAAGGCGGAACCCACAGCCTCCAGGCCATGCACGAAGTGCAACGCATTCTACACTGGGCAGAATCGACGAACTCAACGCTGTCAGCAGTTCATATCCCAGGAGTGGAGAACTGGGAAGCGGATTTTCTCAGTCGCCAGGGCATGGACTCGGGAGAATGGTCCCTACACCCCTACGTGTTCCAACAAATCTGCCGTCGCTGGGGGACCCCGGACGTAGACCTGATGGCATCTCGCCTCAACACGAAGGTTCCCATGTTTATGGCCAGATCTCACGACCCGCGAGCACTAGGGGCGGATGCCCTAGTTCAGAACTGGTCCCAGTTCCAGCTGCCTTACATCTTCCCTCCTCTGCCTCTCATTCCCAGAGTAGTGCGGAAGATCAAACAAGAGGGCATTCAACTCATTCTCATAGCCCCAGACTGGCCCAGACGGACATGGTACGCCGATCTCGTCCAGCTCGCGGCGGACATTCCTTGGCACCTCCCTTGTCGTCCCGACCTTCTGTCGCAGGGCCCGTTTTACCACCAGAATTCAGGCGCCCTGAATTTGATGGCGTGGCCCTTGAGACCTGGGTACTAACCCAAGCGGGTTTCTCCCCTGCCGTTATTCAGACCATGATCAGAGCACGGAAGTCTGCATCGGCAAAAATTTATCATCGCACCTGGAAAGCTTTCTTCGCATGGTGCTCTTCTCGAGATCAACCCCCTCTTCCCTATTCCTTGCCGCTAGTTCTAGGTTTCCTTCAGTCGGGGTTGGAGTCTGGTCTCTCACTAGGTTCCCTTAAGGGTCAGGTTTCGGCTCTTTCAGTACTTTTTCAATGTCGCCTTGCTGTTAAGCCGCAGGTTAAAACTTTTCTCCAAGGAGTTAATCGCATCGTCCCTCCGTACAAACGACCGTTAGATACATGGGACCTTAACCTGGTACTTACGGCTCTGCAGGAACCTCCCTTTGAACCTCTTCGGGATATCTCCTCCACTTTCTGGTTCTGAAGGTGGTTTTACTAGTGGCTATCACTTCTCTTCGCCGAGTGTCCGAACTCTCGGCGCTTTCCTGTAAGCCACCCTTCCTGGTGTTCCATCAGGACAAGGTCGTCCTCCGTCCGGTGCCGTCATTCCTGCCTAAGGTTGTCTCCTCTTTTCATTTGAATGAGGATATTTCATTGCCTTCCTTTTGCCCTGCTCCGGTTCACAGGTTCGAACAAGCCCTGCATACTCTGGATCTCGTCAGGGCGCTTCGCATTTATGTCTCCAGAACTGCACATTTCCGTAAGTCAGACGCTCTGTTCATTCTGACGGAAGGCCCCCATAAGGGTATGCCAGCTTCCAAGGCTACACTGGCTAGGTGGATTAGATCAGCTATCCAAGAGGCCTACAAGATGAAAACTACTCCTCTTCCAGCGGGGATCAAGGCACATTCTACCCGAGCCATGGGGGGCTCCTGGGCCATTCGGCACCAAGCCTCGGCTCTCCAAGTGTGTAAGGCGGCCACCTGGTCGAGCTTACACACTTTTACCAAGCACTACCGTGTTCATACCTAGTCCTCGGCGGACGCTAGTCTGGGTAGGTGCATCCTTCAGGCGGCGGTTGCCCACCTGTAGGTATTTCTCTGTTCACTGACTTGTTCAGTATCATTAGTTCCATTGTCTTTCCCACCCTGGGACTGCTTTGGGATGTCCCACGGTCCTGTGTCCCCCAATGAGGCGAAGGAGAAAAGGAGAATTTTGTATACTTACCGTAAATTCCTTTTCTCTTAGCCTCTAATTGGGGGACACAGCACCCACCCTGTTGGCCATACGGCCTTGTTTCTAGTGGTTTTTGTTACTCTTATATTGTTACTTTATGGCCTTGCCAGGCTTTGTTGGTATTGGTTTACCTTGTTAATTCTCCTACTGCTTTAGCACAAAACTGAGGAGGCAGTGCCTGCCCCAGGGGTGTATACTGAGGAGGAGGAGCCACTGTTACTCTTTTGCAGATTGCTTAGTGTCGCCTCCTAGTGGACAGCAGCATAACACCCACGGTCCTGTGTCCCCCAATTAGAGGCTAAGAGAAAAGGAATTTACGGTAAGTATACAAAATTCTCCTTTTTTGATAGACATTAATCAGCACATCAAAATGAATGGGCTCCTAGTGAAATATATTATTGGGCACATCAGAATGTATGGGTTCCTGGTGATATATATATATATATATATATATAGGACATCAGAATTAAAGGGTTCCTGGTGATATATATTGTTCATCACCCCAGAATGAATGAGTTCCTGGTGAATTATATTATTGAGCACATCAGGATGTATTGGTTCTTGGTGATTTATATTAAGAACATCAGAATGTATGGGTTCCTGGTGATATATATTGAGGACATCAAAATGTATAAGCCACTTGTGATATATTGTCATGTATTAGCTGCCTTCAGCCAATAGGTGCTGCTGTCGGTATAGTAAACTAAGCCTTTTTCCTTCAGTACGTGTGAGGCTGTGCAGGTGGAAGTTGCTGAACGTTTGGTGAAAGTGACTCATGGATCAGGGGAGCTGAGCGGCTGTGTCTGAGCTGTCTGCTCTCCACACCTTGGCCATAAATAAGTCAGCTTCCATGCACCTGATGTTGCTGATTTAGCTCACTATTGAGCTCAATCCTTGATGTGCAGATGTTGTTTTAGAGCTGCTGCATTCTTCTTCATTTGAAGCTGCTGGGTTCCCTGGCTAGTGGGTGGAGGTAGGGTCTTTATGCCTAGGGCATTTTCAGGAGCTTAGGGAAAAGGGTGGCGGCTCGGACCTCATCACCATTAGAGGTACCTCCGAGAACAGGGAAAGCAAGGCTCCCATGTATCAGGGTCAGATTAGGCTCCCCTACCCCCCCTTCATCCATCTCCATCCAGCTACCTGAGTCCCTCACCTCCTAAGCGTGACAAATATATATATATATATATATATATATATATATATATATGTCTATATATATATATATATATTTTGAGGACATCAGAATGTATGGGTTCCTGGTGATATATATTATTGAACACTTCAGAATATATGGGTTCCTGGTGATATATATTATTCAGGACATCAGAATGTATGTGTTCCTGGGGATATATATTATTGAGCATATCAGAATGTATGGTTTCCTGGTGATATATATTATTCAGAACATTAGAATGTATGGGTTCCTGGTGATATATAACTTATCACATGTAGCTAAAATACAAATTTAACACAGCACTTGGCAGGAAGTGAACAGACCCTACTTAAATAGAGCAAGCAAAAAAAAAATTAATGCTACCTTTTTTGAGTCGTTTTTGGAGAAGCTCCTGGTGATATATATTATATATATAGGACATTAGAATATATGGGTTCTTTTTGATAGACATTAATCAGCACATCAAAATGAATGGGTTCCTAGTGAAATATATTATTGGGCACATCAGAATGTATGGGTTCCTGGTGATATATATAGGACATCAGAATTAAAGGGTTCCTGGTGATATATATTGTTTATCACCCCAGAATGAATAGGTTCCTGGTGAATTATATTATTGAGCACATCAGGATGTATGGGTTCCTGGTGATATATATTATTGAACACTTCAGAATATATGGGTTCCTGGTGATATATATTATTCAGGACATCAGAATGTATGTGTTCCTGGGATATATATTATTGAGCATATCAGAATGTATGGTTTCCTGGTGATATATATTATTCAGAACATTAGAATGTATGGGTTCCTGGTGATATATAACTTACCACATGTAGCTAAAATACAAATTCAACACAGCACTTGGCAGGAAGTGAACAGACCCTACTCAAATAGAGCAAGCAAAAAAAAAATTAATGCTACCTTTTTTAAATCGTTTTTGGAGTAGCTCCTGGTGATATATATTATATATATAGGACATCAGAATTTATGGGTTCTCTTTGATAGACATTAATCAGCACATCAAAATGAATGGGTTCCTAGTGAAATATATATTATTGGGCACATCAGAATGTATGGGTTCCTGGTGATATATATATATATATAGGACATCAGAATTAAAGGGTTCCTGGTGATATATATTGTTTATCACCCCAGAATGAATGGGTTCCTGGTGAATTATATTATTGAGCACCTCAGAATGTATCTGTTTCTGGTGATTTATATTAAGAACATCAGAATGTATGGGTTCCTGGTGATATATATTGAGGACATCAAAATATATAAGCCACTTGTGATATATTTTCATGTATTAGCTGCCTTCAGCCAATAGGTACTGCTGCCGGTGTAGTAAACTAAGCCTTTTTCCTTCAGTCAGTGTGAGGCTGTGCAGGTGGAAGTTGCTGAACGTTTGGTGAAAGTGACTCATGGATCAGGGGAGCTGAGCGGCTGTGTCTGAGCTGTCTGCTCTCCACACCTTGGCCATAAATAAGTCAGCTTCCATCCACCTGATGTTGCTCATTTAGCTCACTACTGAGCTCATTCCTTTATGTGCAGATGTTGTTTTAGAGCTGCTGCATTCTTCTTCATTTGAAGCTGCTGGGTTCCCTGGCTGGTGGGTGGAGGTAGGGTCTTTATGCCTAGGGCATTTTCAGGAGCTTAGGGAACAGGTTGGCGGCTCGGACCTCCTCACCATTAGAGGTACCTCCGAGAACAGGGAAAGCCAGGCTTCCCAGTATCAGGGTCAGATTAGGCTCCCCTGCCCCCCTTCATCCATCTTCATCCAGCTACCTGAGTCCCTCACCTCCTAAGCGTGACAAATATATATATATATATATATATATATATATGTATATGTCTACATATATATATATTTTGAGGACATCAGAATGTATGGGTGATATATATTATTGAACATATCAGAATATATGGGTTCCTGGTGATATATATTATTCAGGACATCAGAATGTATGGGTTCCTGGGGATATATATTATTGAGCATATCAGAATGTATGGTTTCCTGGTGATATATATTATTCAGAACATTAGAATGTATGGGTTCCTGGTGATATATAACTTATCACATGTAGCTAAAATACAAATTCAACACAGCATTTGGCAGGAAGTGAACCGTTGTGCATGCCCTTGACAGACTCTCGAAGCTAACCAGTGAGAGCCTTGGTCACTGGCTGGATGGGAGACCTCATGAGAGACCCAATGGGAATCTCAATGGGAGACCATACAGTAGAAAATGGGAAAGGAAACGGTGTTCACCAGTCCGCGGTGCCAGGATCCACTTATTCCAGGGAAGAAACTCACGATCAGATGTGATATGATCAAAGCCTTTTATTGCATCCAACGCGTTTCAACGCCTTTCCTGGCGTCTTCCTCAGGGATACCTTGGTCAAGGGCTGGATGGGAGACCTCATGAAAGACCCAATGGGAGACCATGGCTGCATTGACTTTTGCCAGGCCAAAGGGCTGGTAAGAGTAGAAGCCATTGACTGTAATTAAAACTAACTTTTACTAATGTATGCCTATACAAAAGTCCCACAGATGGGAAGCCAGCATGTCAGCAGCCATTGTAAACCCATTGTGCATGCCCTTGACAGGCTCTTGAAGCTAAGCAGTAAGAGCCTTGGTCACGGGCTGGATGGGAGACCTCATGAGAGATCCGATGGGATTCTCAATGGGAGACCATGGCTGCATTGACTTTTGACACGCCAAAGGGCTGGTAAGAGTAGACGCCATTGACTGTAATTAAAACTGACTTTTACTAAGGTATGCCTATACAAAAGTCCCACAGATGGGAAGCCAGTGTGTCAGCAGCCATTGTAAACCCATTGTGCATGCCTTTGACAGACTCTTGAAGCTAAGCAGTGAGAGCCTTGGTCGCGGACTGGATGAGAGACCCAATGGGAATCTCAATGGGAGACCATGGCTGCATTGACTTTTGACAGGCCAAAGGGCTGGTAAGAGTAGAAGCCATTGACTGTAATTAAAACTGACTTTTACTAATGTATGCCTATATAAAAGTCCCACAGATGGGAAGTCAGCATGTCAGCAGCCATTGTAAACCCATTGTGCATGCCCTTGACAGGCTCTTGAAGCTAAGCAGCAAGAGCCTTGGTCACGGGTTGGATGGGAGAACTCATGAGAGACTCAATGGGAGACCATGGCTGCATTGACTTTTAACAGGCCAAAGGGCTGGTAAGAGTAGAAGCCATTGACTGTAATTAAAACTGACTTTTACTAATGTATGCCTATACAAAAGTCCCACAGATGGGAAGTTAGCATGTCAGCAGCCATTGTAAACCCATTGTGCATGCCCTTGACAGACTCTTGAAGCTAAGCAGTGAGAGCCTTGGTCACGGGCTGGATGGGAGACCTCATGAGAGACCCAATGGGAATCTCAATGGGAGACCATGGCTGCATTGACTTTTGACAGGCCAAAGTGCTGGTAAGAGTAAAAGCCATTGATTGTAATTAAAACTGAAATATACTAATGTATGCCTATACAAAAGTCCCACAGATGGGAAGCCAGCATGTCAGCAGCCTTTGTAAACCCATTGTGCATGCCCTTGACAGACTCTTGAAGCTAAGCAGTGAGAGCCTTCGTCATGTGCTGGATGAGAGACCCAATGGGAATCTCAATGGGAGACCATGGCTGCTTTGACTTTTGACAGGCCAAAGGGCTGGTAAGAGTAGAAGCCATTGACTGTAATTAAAACTGACTTTTAGTAATGTATGCCTATACAAAAGTCCCACAGATGGGAAGCCAGCATGTTAGCAGCCATTGTAAACCCATTGTGCATGCCCTTGACAGACTCTTGAAGCTAAGCAGTGAGAGCCTTGGTCACGGGCTGGATGGGAGACCTCATGAGAGACTCAATGGGAATCTCAATGGGAGACCATGGTTGCATTGACTTTTGACAGGCCAAAGGGCTGGTAAGAGTAGAAGCCATTGACTGTAATTAAAACTGACTTTTACAAATGTATGCCTATACAAAAGTCCCACAGATGGGAAGCCAGCATGTCAGCAGCCATTGTAAACTCATTGTGCATCTCCTTGACAGACTCTTGAAGCTAAGCAGTTAGAGCCTTGGTCAAGGGCTGGATGGGAGACCTCATAAGAGACCCAATGGGAATCTCAACGGGAGACCATTTCTGCATTGACTTTTGACAGGCCAAAGGGCTGGTAAGAGTAGAAGCCATTGACTGTAATTAAAACTGACTTTTACTAATGTATGCCTATACAAAAGTCCCACAGATGGGAAGCCAGCATGTCAGCAGCCATTGTAAACCCATTGTGCATGCCCTTGACAGACGCTTGAAGCTAAGCAGTACATGCCCTTGACAGACCTTGAAGCTAAGCATTGAGATCCTTGGTCACGGGCTGGATGGGAGATCTCATGAGAGACCCAATGAATTTCATGGAGACCGTGGCTGCATGACTTTGACAGGCAAAGGGCTGGTAAGAGTAGAAGCCATGACTGTAATTAAAACTGACTTTTACTAATGTATGCCTATACAAAAGTCCCACAGATGGAGGCCAGCATGTCAGCAGCATTGTAAACCCACTGTGCATGCCTTGACAGACTCTTGAAATAAGCATTGAGAGCCTTGTCATGGCTGGATGGAGACCTCATGAGAGACCCAATGGAAGTCTCTATGGGTGACCAATAAGAATCTCAATGGGAGTCCATGGCTGCATTGACTTTGACAGGCCAAAGGCTGTAAGAGTAGAAGCCTTGACTGTAATTAAAACTGACTTTTACAATGTATCCTATACAAAAGTCCACAGATGGAAGCCTGCATGTCACAGCCATTGTAACTCATTGTGCATCTCCTGACAGACTCTTGAAGCTAAGCAGTGAGAGCTTGTCTGGGTGGATGGGGACTCATAAGAGACCAATGGGAATCTCAATGGAGACCATGGCTGCATTGACTTTGACAGGCCAAAGGGCTGGTAAGAGTAAAGCCATTGACTGTAATTAAACTGACTTTTACAATGTATGCTATACAAAGTCCCACAGATGGAAGCCAGCATGTCAGCAGCCATTGTAAACCCATTGTGCATGCCCTTGACAGACTCTTGAAGCTAAGCAGTGAGAGCCTTGGTCACGGGCTGGATGGGAGACCTATGAGAGACCCAATGGAAGTCTCTATGGGTGACCCAATGGGAATCTCAATGGGAGCCATGGCTGCATTGACTTTTACAACCAAAGGGCTGGTAAGAGTAGAAGCCATTGACTGTAATTAAACTGACTTTTACTAATGTATGCCTATACAAAGTCCCACAGATGGGAAGCCAGCATGTCAGCAGCCATTGTAAACCCATTGTGCATGCCCTTGACAGACTCTTGAAGCTAAGCAGTGAGAGCCTTGGTCACGGGCTGGATGGGAGACCTCATGAGAGACCCAATGAAGTCTCAATGGGAACCATGGCTGCATTGACTTTTGACAGGCCAAAGGGCTGGTAAGAGTAGAAGCCATTGACTGTAATTAAAACTGACTTTTACTAATGTATGCCTATACAAAAGTCCCACAGATGGGAAGCAGCATGTCAGCAGCCATTGTAAACCCATTGTGCATGCCCTTGACAGACTCTTGAAGCTAAGCAGTGAGAGCCTTGGTCACGGGCTGGATGGGAGACCTCATGAGAGACCCAATGGAATCTCAATGGTGAATGACCATGGCTGCATTGACTTTTGACAGGCCAAAAGGCTGGTAAGAGTAGAAGCCATTGACTGTAATTAAAACTGACTTTTACTAATGTATGCCTATACAAAAGTCCACAGATGGGAAGCAGCATGTCAGCAGCCATTGTAAACCCATTGTGCATGCCCTTGACAGACTCTTGAAGCTAAGCAGTGAGACCTTGGTCACGGGCTGGATGGGAGAACCTGAGAGACCAATGGAATCTCCAATGGGAGACCATGGCTGCATTGACTTTTGACAGGCCAAAGGGCTGGTAAGAGTAGAAGCCATTGACTGTAATTAAAACTGACTTTTACTAATGTATGCCTATACAAAAGTCCCACAGATGGGAAGCCAGCATGTCAGCAGCCATTGTAAACCCATTGTGCATGCCCTTGACAGACTCTTGAAGCTAAGCAGTGAGAGCCTTGGTCACGGGCATGGGATGGGAGACCTCATGGAGACCAATGGGAATCTCAATGGGAGCCATGGTCTGCATTGACTTTTGACAGGCCAAAGGGCTGGTAAGAGTAGAAGCCATTGACTGTAATTAAAACTGACTTTTACTAATGTATGCCTATACAAAAGTCCCACAGATGGGGAAGCCAGCATGTCAGCAGCCATTGTAAACCATTGTGCATGCCTTGACAGACTCTTGAAGCTAAGCAGTGAGAGCCTTGGTCACGGGCTGGATGGGAGACCTCATGAGAGACCATGATCCAATGGGAGACCATGGCTGCATTGACTTTTGACAGGCCAAAGGGCTGGTAAGAGTAGAAGCCATTGACTGTAATTAAAACTGACTTTTACTAATGTATGCCTATACAAAAGTCCCACAGATGGGAAGGCCAGCATGTCAGCAGCCATTGTAAACCCATTGTGCATGCCCTTGACAGACTGTTGAAACTAAGCATTGAGACCTTGGTCATGGGCTGGATGGGAGACCTCATGAGAGACCCAATGGAAGTCTCTATGGGTGACCCAATGGAATCTCAAGGGAGTCCATGGCTGCATTGACTTTTGACAGGCCAAAGGGCTGGTAAGAGTAGAAGCCATTGACTGTAATTAAAACTGACTTTTACAAATGTATGCCTATAAAGTTCCCACAGATGGGAAGCCAGCATGTCAGCAGCCATTGTAAAAACCATTGTGCATGCCCTTGACAGGCTCTTGAAGCTAAGCAGTAAGAGCCTTGGTCACGGGCTGGATGGGAGACCTCATGAGAGACTCGATGGAATTCTCAATGGAGAGACCAATGGCTGCATTGGCTTTTGACACGCCAAAGGGCTGGTAAGAGTAGAAGCCATTGACTGTAATTAAAACTGACTTTTACTAAAGTATGCCTATACAAAAGTCCCACAGATGTTAAGCCAGCGTGTCAGCAGCCATTGTAAACCCATTGTCATGCCTTTGACAGACTCTTGAACTAAGCAGTGAGAGCCTTGGTCGCAGGCTGGATGAGAGACCCAATGGAATCTCAATGGGAACCATGGCTGCATTGACTTTTGACAGGCCAAAGGGCTGGTAAGAGTAGAAGCCATTGACTGTAATTAAAACTGACTTTTACTAATGTATGCCTATACAAAAGTCCCACAGATGGGAAGCCAGCACGTCAGCAGCCCATGTAAACCATTGTGCATTGCCCTTGACAGACCTTAAGCTAGCAGTGAGAGCCTTGGTCACGGCTGGATGGGAGACCTCATGAGAGACCCTATGGAATCTCATGGGAGACCATGGCTGCATTGACTTTTGACAGCCAAAGGGCTGGTAAGGTAGAAGCCATTGACTGTAATTAAAACTGACTTTTACTAATGTATGCCTATACAAAAGTCCCACAGATAGGAAGCCAGAATGTCAGCAGCCATTGTAAACCCATTGTGATGCCCTTGACAGGCTCTTGAAGCTAAGCAGCAAGAGCCTTGGTCAGGTTGGATGGGAGAACTCATGAGAGACTCATATGGGAGACCATGGCTGCATTGACTTTTGACAGGACAAAGGGCTGGTAAGAGTAGAAGCCATTGACTGTAATTAAAACTGACTTTTACTAATGTATGCCTATACAAAAGTCCCACAGATGGGAAGCCAGTATGTCAGCAGCCATTGTAAACACATTGTGCATGCCCTTGACAGACCTTGAAGCTAAGCATTGAGAGCCTTGGGTCACGGAGCTGGATGGGAGACCTCATGAGAGACCCAATGGGAGACCATGGCTGCATTGACTTTTGACAGCCAAAGGGCTGTAAAGAAGAAGCCATTGACTGTAATTAAAACTGACTTTTACTAATGTATGCCTATACAAAAGTCCCACAGATGGGAAGCCACCATGTCAGCAGCCATTGTAAACCATTGTGCATGCCCTTGACAGACTCTTGAAGCTAACAGTGAGAGCCTTGGTCACGGGCTGGATGAGAGACTCAATGGGAATCTCAATGGGAGACCATGTCTGCATTGACTTTTGACAGGCCAAATGGCTGGTAAGAGTAGAAGCCATTGACTGTAATTAAAACTGACTTTTAGTAATGTATGCCTATACAAAAGTCCCACAGATGGGAAGCCAGCATGTCAGCAGCCATTGTAAACCCATTGTGCATGCCCTTGACAGACTCTTGAAGCTAAGCAGTGAGAGCCTTTGTCACGGGCTGGATGGAGACCTCATGAGAGACCCAATGGAAGTCTCTATGGGTGACCCAATGGGAATCTCAATGAGAGACCATGGCTGATTTGACTTTTGACAGGCCAAAGGGCTGGTAAGAGTAGAAGCCATTGACTGTAATTAAAACTGACTTTTACTAATGTATGAATATACAAAAGACCCACAGATGGGAAGCCAGCATGTCAGCAGCCATTGTAAACCCATTGTGCATGCCCTTGACAGACTCTTGAAGCTAAGAAGTGAGATCCTTGGTCACGGGCTGGATGGGAGACCTCATGAGAGACCCAATGGAAGTCTCTATGGGTGACCCAATGCGAGTCCATGGCTGCATTGACTTTTGACAGGCCAAAGGGCTGGTAAGAGTAGAAGCCATTGACTGTAATTAAAACTGACTTTTACAAATGTATGCCTATACAAAAGTCCCACAGATGGGAAGCCAGCATGTCAGCAGCCATTGTAAACTCATTGTGCATCTCCTTGACAGACTTTTGAAGCTAAGCAGTTAGAGCCTTGGTCACGGGCTGGATGGGAGACCTCATAAGAGACCCAATGGGAATCTCAATGGGAGACCATTTCTGCATATGACTTTTGACAGGCCAAAGGGCTGGTAAGAGTAGAAGCCATTGACTCTAATTAAAACTGACTTTTACTAATGTATGCCTATACAAAAGTCCCACAGATGGGAAGCTAGCATGTCAGCAGCCATTGTAAACCCATTGTGCATGCCCTTGACAGACGCTTGAAGCTAAGCAGTGAGGGGTTGGTCACGGGCTGGATGGGAGACCTCATGAGAGACCCAATGGGAGACAATGGCTGCATTGACTTTTGACAGGCCAAAGGGCTGGTAAGAGTAGAAGCCATTGACTGTAATTAAAACTGACTTTTACTAATGTATGCCTATACAAAAGTCCCACAGATGGGAAGTCAGCATGTCAGCAGCCATTGTAAACCCGTTGTGCATGTCCTTGACAGACTCTTGAAGCTAGGCAGTGAGAACCTTGGTCACGGGCTTGATGGGAGACCTCATGAGAGACCCGATGGAAGTCCCTATGGGTGACCCAATGGGAATCTCAATGGAGTCCATGACTGCATTGACTTTTGACAGGCCAAAGGGCTGGTAAGAATAGAAGCCATTGACTGTAATTAAAACTGACTTTTACTAATGTATGCCTATACAAAGGTCACACAGATGGCAAGTCAGCATGTCAGCAGCCATTGTAAACCCATTGTGCATGCCCTTGACATACTCGTGAAGCTAAGCAGTGAGATCCTTGGTCACGGGCTGGATGGGAGAACTCATGAGAGACCCAATGGAAGTCTCTATGGGTGACCCAATGGGAGACCATGGCTGCCTTGACTTTTGACATGCCAAAGGGCTGGTAAGAGTAGAAGCCATTGACTGCAATTAAAACTGACTTTTACTAATGTATGCCTATAAAAAAGTCCCACAGAAGGGAATCCAGCATGTCAGCAGCCATTGTAAACCCATTGTTCATGCTCTAGAAAGACTCTTGAAGCTAAGCAGTGAGAGCCTTGGTCACGGGCTGGATGGGAGACCTCATGAGAGACCCAATGGAAGTCTCCATGGGTGACCCAATGGGAATCTTAATGGGAGACCATGCCTGCATTGACTTTTGACAGGCCAAAGGGCTGGTAAGAGTAGAAGCCATTGAATGTAATTAAAACTGACTTTTACTAATGTATGCCTATACAAAAGTCCCACAGATAGGAAGCCAGAATGTCAGCAGCCATTGTAAACCTGTTGTGCATGCCCTTGACAGACTCTTGAAGCTAAGCAGTGAGAGCCTTGGTCACGGGCTAGATGGGAGACCTCATGAGAGACCCAATGGGAATCTCAATGGGAGACCATGGCTGCATTGACTTTTGACAGGCCAAAGAGCTGGTAAGAGTAGAAGCCATTGACTGTAATTAAAACTGACTTTTACTAATGTATGCCTATACAAAAGTCCCATAGATGGGAAGCCAGCATGTCAGCAGCCATTGTAAACCCATTGTACATGCCCTTGACAGACTCTTGAAGCTAAGCATTGAGATCCTTGGTCACGTGTTTAATGGGAGATCTCATGAAAGACCCAATGGGAATTTCATTGGGAGACCGTGGCTGCATTGACTTTTGACAGGCCAAAGGGCTGGTAAGAGTAGAAGCCATTGACTGTAATTAAAACTGACTTTTACTAATGTATGCCTATACAAAAGTCCACAGATGGGATGTCAGCATGTCAGCAGCCATTGTAAACCCATTGTGCATGCCCTTGACAGACTCTTGAAGCTAAACAGCAAGAGCCTTGGTCATGGGTTGGATGGGAGACCTCATGAGAGACCCAATGGGAGACCATGGCTGCGTTGACTTTTGACAGGCCAAAGGGCTGGTAAGAGTAAAAGCCATTGACTGTAATTAAAACTGACTTTTACTAATGTATGCCTATACAAAAGTCCCACAGATGGGAAGCCACCATGTCATCAGCCATTTTAAACCCATTGTGCATGCTGTGCATGCCCTTGACAGACTCTTGAAGCTAAGAGTGAGAGCCTTGGTCACGGGCTGGATGAGAGACCCAATGGGAATCTCAATGGGAGGCTATGTCTGCATTGACTTTTGACAGGCCAAAGGGCTGGTAAGAGTAGAAGCCATTGACTGTAATTAAAACTGACTTTTACTAATGTATGCCTATACAAAAGTCCCACAGATAGGAAGCCAGCATGTCAGCAGCCATTGTAAACCCATTGTGCATGCCCTTGACAGACTCTTGAAGCTAAGCAGTGAGAGCCTTGGTCACGGGCTGGATGGGAGACCTCATGAGAGACCCAATGGGAATCTCAATGGGAGACCATGGCTGCATTGACTTTTGACAGGCCAAAGGGCTGGTAAGAGTAGAAGCCATTGATTGTAATTAAAACTGAAATATACTAATGTTTGCCTATACAAAAGTCCCACAGATGGGAAGCCAGCATGTCAGCAGCCATTGTAAACCCATTGTGCATGCCCTTGACAGACTCTTGAAGCTAAGCAGTGAGAGCCTTGGTCACGGGCTGGATGAGAGACCCAATGGGAATCTCAATGGGAGACCATGGCTGCATTGACTTTTGACATGTCAAAGGGCTGGTAAGTGTAGAAGCCATTGACTGTAATTAAAACTGACTTTTACTAATGTATGCCTATACAAAAGTCCCACAGATGTGAAGCCAGCATGTCAGCAGCATTGTAAACCCATTGTGCATGCCCTTGACAGACTCTTGAAGCTAAGCAGTGAGAGCCTTGGTCACAAGCTGGATGGGAGACCTCATGAGAGACCCAATGGAAGTCACTATGGGTGACCCAATGGGAATGTCAATGGGAGTCCATGGCTGCATTGACTTTTGACAGGCCAAAGGGCTGGTAAGAGTAGAAGCCATTGACTGTAATTAAAACTGACTTTTACTAATGTATGCCTATACAAAAGTCCCACAGATGGGAAGCCAGCATGTCAGCAGCCATTGTAAACCCATTGTGCATGCCCTTGACAGACTCTTTAAGCTAAGCAGTGAGAGCCTTGGTCACGGGCTGGATGGGAGACCTCATGAGAGACTCAATGGGAGACCATGGCTGCACTGACTTTTGACAGGACAAAGGGCTGGTAAGAGTAGAAGCCATTGACTGTAATTAAAACTGACTTTTACTAATGTATGCCTATACAAAAGTCACACAGATGAGAAGTCAGCATGTCAGCAGCCTTAGGACTTATTACATAACACTTAGAACTAAGGACTTATTACATAACACTTAGAACTAAGGACTTAAGACTTGGGACATAACACTAAGGACTTAGGACTTATTACATAACACTTAGGACTTAAGACTTATTACATAACACTTAGAACTAAGGACTTAAGACTTAGGACATAACACTTAGGACTTAGCACTTAGGACTTATTACGTAACACTTAGGACTTAGGATTTAGGACTTATTACATAACACTTAGGACTTATTACATAACACTTAGGACTTATTACATAACACTTAGGACTTAGGAGTTATTACATAACACTTAGGACTTAGGACTTATTACATAACACTTAGGACTTAGGACTTATTACATAACACCTAGGACTTCGGACTTATTACGTAACACTTAGGATTTAGGATTTAGGACTTAGGACTTATTACGTAACACTTAGGACTTAGGACTTATTACATAACACTTAACACTTAGGACTTATTACATAACACTTAACACTTAGGACTTATTACATAACACTTAGGACTTAGGACTTATTACATAGGACTTAGGACTTATTACATAACACTTAGGACTTATTACATAACACTTAGGACTTAGCACTTAGGACTTATTACGTAACACTTAGGACTTAGGACTTAGGACTTATTACATAACACTTAGGACTTATTACATAACACTTAGGACTTAGGACTTATTACATAACACTTAGGACTTAGGACTTAAGACTTAGGACATACCACTTAGGACTTAGGACTTATTACATAACACCTAGGACTTATTACATAACACTTAGGACTAGTGATGAGCGAGTACTAAAATGCTCGGGTGCTCGAAGCTCGGGCCGAGCATCCCGAGATACTCGTGTACTCGGCCCGAGTAACGAGCCCAATGTTATCCTATGGAAGACACGAGAATTTTTATGAAATGACTGCTGGCAGCATGGAAAAACCCTAAAAATGTCACAAAAGTCTCAGAAGAGTGCTGAAATGACATGGCAACACCATGGGAAGACCCCTGGAAGCATTTCTCACACAAAAGTCACAGCTGTGAACAATGTTGTCCGAGTTTCACGCCAATTTTACGGAGTCTCCAGAAAACCTTCCAAAATGACACCAAAATGAATATTTAGGGTGGAAATGTTAAGGGCACATACCCAATAGTGAGATACAGCTATAAAGATAAAGATTTTACGTGAAAACATTGTGCGACACTCCGATAACCCTGACAAGAGACGTACATGAAGCCCTGTCTAGAAATAAAGTGCCCATTTTGAGGAACTGGGTTTATTGTAGTATCTTCCTTTGCAAGGGCAGTCCAAAATTGGGAGGTTCACCAATGCCCCTGGATACAGACATGCAGGATGGCCTGTAAACAAGAACTGGGTGTATTGTAGTATAGCCCTTTGGCCAGGGCATCCAAAAATTGGGAGGCTCCACATTGTCCCTGGATAGAGACGTGCAGGAGGGCCTGTAAAGAAGAACTGGGTGTATTGTAGTATAGGCCTTTGGCCAGGGCAGGCAAAAATTGGGAGGTTCAACAATGAGCCATGCATACAGACATGTAGTAGGGCCTGTAACCCTCAAGTGGGTGTATTGTAGTATAGCCCTTTGGTCAGGGCAGCCAAAAATTGGGAGGCTCCTCTTTGTCCCTGGATAGAGACGTGTAGGAGGGCCTGTAACCCTCAAGTGGGTGTATTGTAGTATAGCCCTTTGGCCAGGGCAACCAAAAATTGTGAGGCTCCTCATTGTCCTGGATAGAGACGTGCAGGAGGGCCTGTAACCCTCAAGTGGGTGTATTGTAGTATATCCCTTTGGTCAGGGCAGCCAAAAATTGGGAGGTTCAACAATGACCCATGCATACAGACATGTAGTAGGGCCTGTAACCCTCAAGTGGGTGTATTGTAGTATAGGCCTTTGGCCAGGGCAGCCAAAAATTATGAGGCTCCTCATTGTCCCTGGATAGAGACGTGCAGGAGGGCCTGTAACCCTCAAGTGGGTGTATTGTAGTATAGCCCTTTGGCCAGGGCAGCCAAAAATTGGAAGGTTCAACAATGACCCATGCATACAGACATGTAGTAGGGCCTGTAACCCTCAAGTGGGTATATTGTAGTATAGCCCTTTGGCCAGGGCAGCCAAAAATTGGAAGGCTCCACATTGTCCCTGGATAGAGAGGTGCAGGAGGGCCTCAAAACATTTTTCCCATTGAAAAGGAGCGGGTATCCTGTCGTTGTAATGCCCATTCAAAAAGAATGGGCGTAAAAATTTACTACTGGGGGTATACTTGAAACAACAGCCTAAGTATTGTAACAGTCATCATGGTGGCACATGAGGAGAAGGAGGAGCAGTCCAGCGATTATCCAAGGAAGAGGAAGACGACGTGGTGGATGATCCAGTAGCTGACCCAACCTGGCAGGAGGATATGCAGAGCGGGGACAGCAGTGCACAGGGGGAGGGAGGTGTAGCATCCCAACAGGCAGTACGAAGCAGGATTGGGTCCGCAGGCAGAAGGCAGGGAACCGTTCACCGGAACAACAACACGACACAAGGTGCCTGTGCAAATGTTAGGTCTTCCCGAGTCTGGCAGTATTTTAAGTTGGCTCCAGATGACTCTAAAAAGGCCATTTGCAACACCTGCCATGCCAGCATCAACAGGGGTACGAAAACTAGCAGCCTGACCACCGCCAGCATGATCAGGCACATGTCAGCCAAGCACCCGACTGTCATATATGATACAGTCTATATAGAGTCTAATGCATGGGTATAATGAGACACATGAGACATACGCTTCTTAAGCAGCTCTTGTATTGCTTCATACAACTTAGTGCATCAACAGGATAACGTAAATGTAAGTTGCAGAGTGCAAGGCAAACAACCAAGGACATCAGAGCATTAAAGCATAGTACAAGTCTCAAGGAAAGCATTCAGAGTATATTACTTCCCTGTCAGATGTTGCTGGCAAACAGGAGGATTCTGTGTCCATAAATGATTCCAGGCAGAGTGAATCCAGGCTTCAGAGAGCAAGTCACAGACAGATTGCAGACCTGATTCAGGAGCACAGGTAAATCATCTGAAACTGATTAAAAGGGCAATTGGCAAGAAACAGGGCAGGGACATCAAAGCTGAGGACTCCATATTGTTTGAGGGCAAAAGTCAATGCACAGGACAGGAAACAAGATGGCCGACAAAATACACTAAATGCAAACATAACAACAGATATAGCAAAAAAGCCTGAAAACCTTACAGCGACTTTGTGGGAAGTACAACAGAGTCGAGGAGCGGTGCTTGCTGATGTCACTGCTACGTCTTCGCGTGTTGTGTGTGCGAGCCAATCCCCTGTACATGCTGGCCGCGAATAAGCCTCCGGCCCTGCACCTGAAGTTGCCCACGCACAAATAACACCACCATCAAGCACGTCCTTGTCCCAGCGCAGTGTTCAATTATCCATTCAGCAAACCTTTGAACGCAGGCCAACGCTCCACATGCCACAGTCCTGAATTCTCACATTTCGCGACTCTTAGCGCTAGAAATGTTGCCCTTACGGCTGGTGGAGACGGAAGCATTCCGCGACCTGATGGCGGCTGCTGTCCCACGTTACTCGGTCCCCAGCCGACAATATTTCTCCAGATGTGCCGTCCACGCATTGCATAACCACGTGTCCAACAGCATCACACGTGCCCTGAACAACGCTGTTTCAGCCAAAGTCCACGTAACCACAGACACGTGGACAAGTGCTTGTGGGCAAGGCCGCTACATCTCCTTGACAAAACACTGGGTTAATATTGTGGAGGCTGGGACCCAGTCTGAGCGAGGGACGGAACACAGTCCTTCCCACACCAAGGATAGCAGGCCCTACCTCTGTCAGGGTTTCTCCGACACTCTACAGCTCCAGAATGTCATGCTCTTCAGCCTCCTCCTCCTGCGCATCCTCATCCACTGTACCCTCCACACCAGTCCCAAGCTGGAAGCACTGCAGCACTGCCTCTGCAAAGCGGCAACAGGCTGTGCTGAAGCTAGTCTGCATAGGTGACAAACCCCACAATGCAGAAGAGGTGTGGACAGCTCTGAAACAGCAGGCAGATCACTGGCTCACACCTCTGAACCTAAAGCCAGGAAAGGTCGTGTGTGACAATGGCCGGAACCTGGTGGCAGCTTTGGGGCGAGGCCAGCTGACGCATGTTCCATGCGTGGACCATGTGCTCAACTGGTGGTTCAGAGGTTTCTAAAGTCATACCCAGAGCTGTCTGAACTGCTGGTAAAAGTTCGCCGTCTGTCTGCACATTTTCGCAAGTCACCTGCTGCTTCAGCCGGCCTTGCCGGCTTTCAGCGCCGTTTGTGATGTCCCCACGCGTTGGAATTCAACTCTGCACATGTTGGTCAGGATATGTGAGCAGAAGAGGGCAGTTGTTGACTACCTGCATCACCTAAGCCGTCGGGAAATGGGTCAAACTCCAGACATAACACCTGAGGAGTGGAGATGGATGTCCGACCTATGTACCGTCCTCCAAAACTTTGAGGACTCCACCAAGATGGTGAGCGGCGATGACGCCATTATTAGCATCACCATACCACTACTCTGCTTTCTAAAACGGTCTCTGCTGAAAAACAAAGAGGATGCATTGCAGGCCGAGCGCGATGACTTGGAGCAAGAAACAGTAGTGGGTGTGGGTGAAAACACACAGCCCAGCCTCATCTCATCACAACGTGCAGTGGAGGACTATGACGAGGAGGAGGAGGATGAAGACATGGAGCAACTCTCTGGCCAAATTGAGGATATGACATGCACACCAGTCATACCCTCGATTCAGCGTGGCTGGCCAGAGGACAGGGGAGATAAGGAGGAGGATGAGGAGGACAGCATGTTCAGTCATCGTGTTGGTCTGGATACTGAAGTGATGGCTGTTAAGAGTCTGGCGCACATGGCTGACTTTATGGTAAGCTGCCTGGCTCGTGACCCTCGCGTTCAGAACATCTTGGCCGAAAATCAGTACTGGTTGGCAACACTCTTAGACCCACGCTACAAGGAGAACTTTATGTCTCTCATTCCTGAGTAGGAGATGTCAGCCAAAATGCAGCAGTTCCAGAAGGCCATAGTCAAGGAAGTAGGCAAATCATTCCCCTCACAAAACGCTAGCGGCATAGGTCAGGAATCAGTGGAGAACCAAGGCGTACGGCCGAGAGGGGCACAAGTCCAATCCGCCAGAGGTAGTGGAACAGTCTTTACGATGTGGGACAGTTTTCTCAGCCACTCACGTACCACAGCCCCTGAGGTGCGGGGTAGTGCCACAAGAAATGCTAAGTTTGGCCAGATGCTGAAGGAGTACCTTGCAGATCGAACAACTGTACTGCGAGATTCCTCTGTGCTTTACAATTATTGGGTCTCCAAGCTGGACACGTGGCATGAATTGGCTCTCTACGCCTTGGAAGTTCTGGCCTGCCCTGCCGCTTGCGTTTTGTCAGAGCGTGTTTTCAGTGCCGCAGGTGGAATCATTACTGATAAACGCACCCGCCTGTCAACTGAAAATGCTGACAGGCTGACTCTGATCAAGATGAACAAGGGTTGGATTGGGCCAGACTTCACCACACCACCAACAAATGACAACTGAATTTAAATTTTGTTATGGAAATTTGCCATGTACCTCCACTCACCCATGGGTACACACTTCTGTACTTCCGAGTGTCCAAGTGTGGGATCAGTAATGTCCGTGGACGTGTACTCGGCCTGGGGGTAGGAAGGAGGATCAGGTTGAGAAATGTGCGGTGCAGTATCACGGCTACTGACACTTGAGCGTGTGGAAGACTGGGTGTTTGTGGAGGTGCCAATCTGACTTGAAGCATTATCCGCTATCCAAGTAACAACCTGTTGACACTGGTGTTGGTTCAAGAGCGGTGTACTGCAGCGGGCCCCAAGAATTATGGACAGGACGTGTGAGCGAGTAGATGTGCCCCTTTGTTGTTGCGAAATTAGTGCTTGCACACGACCTCGGCCTCTGCCTGCACCACCATCACGTTCACTTCATTGTTCCTTGCCAACGCCCTTGCGCATTTTGCTTGTATACAGCGACAACAGTCTGGTGACTGTAATGGTGACAGGAGATTAGGATTTTAGTCCCTAACCTGTTTCAAGGTAGTAATTACACCAGTCTGGTTACTGTAATGGTGTCAGGAGAGGATTTTAGGCCCTAACCTGTATCAAGGTATGACGTACACCAGTCTGGTGACTGTTCAGATCACAAGAGATTAGGATTTTTGTTCCCTAACCTGTATCAAGGTATGACGTACACCATTCTGGTGACTGTTCAGATCACAAGAGATTAGGATTTTAGTTCCCTAACCTGTATCAAGGTATGACGTACAACAGTCTGGTGACTGTAATGGTGTCAGGAGAGGATTTTAGGCCCTAACCTGTATCAAGGTATGACGTACACCAGTCTGGTGACTGTTCAGATCACAAGAGATTAGGATTTTAGTTCCCTAACCTGTATCAAGGTATGACGTACAACAGTCTGGTGACTGTAATGGTTTCAGGAGAGGATTTTAGTCCTAACCTGTATTAAGGTAGTACGTACACCTGTCTGGTGACTTTAATGGTTTCAGGAGAGGATTTTAGTCCCTAACCTGTATTAAGGTAGTACGTACACCAGTCTGGTGACTGTTCAGATCACAAGAGATTAGGATTTTAGTTCACTAACCTGTATCAAGGTATTACGTACACCAGTCTGGTGACTGTAATGGTGTCAGGAAGGATTTATGTCCTAACTGTATCAAGGTATGACGTACACCAGTCTGGTGACTGTTAGATCACAAGAGATTAGGTTTTAGTTCCCTAACCTGTATCAAGGTATGAGTACAACAGTCTGTGACTGTAATGGTTCAGGAGAGATTTAGTCCCTAACTGTATCAAGGTATGACGTACAACAGTCTGGTGACTGTAATGGTTCAGGAGAGATTTTAGTCCCTAACTGTATTAAGGTAGTACGTACACCAGTCTGGTGACTGTTGAGATCACAAGGTTAGTTTTAGTTCCCTAACCTTTTTAAGTATGACGTACAACAGTCTGGTGACTGTATTGTGTCAGGAGAGGATTTAGTCCTAACCTGTTTAAGGTAGTACGTACACCATCTGGTACTGTAATGGTTTCAGGAGAGGATTTAGTCCCAACCTGTATCAAGGTATGACGTACACCAGTCTGGTGACTGTTCAGATCACAAGAGATTAGGATTTAGTTCCTAACCTGTATCAAGTATGACTTACACCAGTTGGTGACTGTTCAGATCACAAGAGATTAGGATTTTAGTTCACTAACCTGTACAAGGTATGACGTACACCAGTCTGGTGATGTATTGTGTCAGAGAGGATTTTAGGCCTAACCTGTTATCACAGATGACGCAACAGTCTGGTGACTTGGATCACAAGAGATTAGGATTTTGTTCCCTAACTGTATCAAGGTAGACGTAACCAGTCTGGGGACTGTTGCAGATCACAAGAGTTAGGATTTAGTTCCCTAACCTGTATAAAGGCATGAAATTACACCAGTCTGGTTGTTTCAGATCAAGAGAGGATTTTAGTTCACTAACCTGTATCAAGGTATGACGTACACCAGTCTGGTGACTGTAGATCAGGGCAGAGAGGATTTAGATTTGTCCCTAACCTGATCAAGGTATGACGTACACCATCTGGTGAATCTGTATCAAGAGATTAGGAGGATTTATGTTCCCTAACCGTGTATAGGTAAACGTACCTGGTGCTGTAGGTTTCAGGAGAGGATTTTAGTCCTAACCGTACGTATCAAGTAAAAGCTGTGTAACCAGTCTAGGGATGTTTCAGATCCAAGAGATTAGGATTTAGGTTACTCTACACCTGTAGTAAGGTTATGACTACAACAGTTAGGTGATGTTCAACCTGTCATGAGATAGGTGATTTGTAGTCCTAACCTGGTATCAAGGTAGAGTAACTTAGTCTGCGACTTTAAGGTCAAGAGACAGATTTTAGGTGCTTAACTTTATAAGGTATTACGTACCCATACTGTACAGTTGACTGTTCACCATCACTGGACTAGATTTCAGTATCAATAACCTTGTATCACAGCTGATAGTTACACCAGTCTGGTGACTGTTGGATACAAGAGATTAGGATTTTTGTTCCTAACCTGTATCAAGGTATGACGTACACCAGTCTGGTGACTGTTAGATTCAAGAGATTAGGATTTTAGGTTCCTAACCTGTATCAAGGTATGACGTACACATCGGTGACTGTAGTTCAGGGATTTTGTCCCTACTGTCGTGTCACAGAGATTGATTTTGTCTAACTGATAAGTATACACCTGGTACGTAGACACAAGAGTTGGATTTTAGTTCAACTGTAAGGATGAGTACACAGTCTGGTACTGTGGTTCAGAGAGGTTTAGCCAACCGTATAAGTTACGTACACGTTGGTACTATGAGGATTTTTCTACTATAAGGTAGAGCACCATTGGTGACTGAGTCAGAGATTTTTCCTAACTGTAAGATACTACACGTTGGTGATGTTGTCGAAGTTAGTCTAACCTAAAGTAGACGTAACAGTGTGTATCAGGAGGTTTCTACTTACAAGTTGACGTACCCTCTGGGCTGTTAGATCACAGATTAGATTTGTTCCTACTGTCAGGTATGATAACTTGGACTGTAGTCAGAGGGATTGTCCTAACCTGTAAGGTATACACAGTTGTGGTAGTTCAGGGATTAGCCTACCGTATAGGTAGAGCCTTGTGCTGTAGTCAAGAGAGGATTTTGCCTACGTATATATGACGTACACATTGTATGTATAGAGAGGATTGTCCCAACCTGTAGGAGACTCACAGTGTTGTAAGGTTAGGATTAGCTACCTGTATCAGGTGATACACAGTCTGTGATGCTGGTGACTGTTGTGATCACAGAATTAGGATTTTTGTTCCCTAACCTGTATCAAGTATGACGTACCCCCAGTCTGGATGACATGTTAGATCACAAGAATTAGGATTTTAGTTCCTAACCTGTATAAGGCATGACTACACAGTCTGGTGACTGTTCAGATCACAAGAGATTAGGATTTTAGTTCCTAACCTGTATCAAGGTATGACATACACCAGTCTGGTGACTGTTAATGTCACAAGAGATAGGATTTTAGCCCTAACCTGTATCAAGGTATGACGTACACCAGTCTGGTGACTGTTCAGATCACAAGAGATTAGGATTTTGTTCCCTAACCTGTATCAAGGTATGACGTTACACCAGTCTGGTGACTGTTCAGATCACAAGAGATTAGGATTTTAGTTCCCTAACCTGTATCAAGGTATGACGTACACCAGTCTGGTGACTGTAATGGTGTCAGGAGAGGATTTTAGGCCTAACCTGTATCAAGGTATGACGTACACCAGTCTGGTGACTGTTCAGATCACAAGAGATTAGGATTTTAGTTCCCTAACCTGTATCAAGGTATGACGTACACCAGTCTGGTGACTGTTGAGATCACAAGAGATTAGGATTTTAGTTCCCTAACCTGTATAAAGGTATGACTTACACCAGTCTGGTGACTGTTCAGATCACAAGAGATTAGGATTTTAGTTCACTAACCTGTATCAAGGTATGACGTACACCAGTCTGGTGACTGTAATGGTGTCAGGAGAGGATTTTAGGCCCTAACCTGTATCAAGGTATGACGTACACCAGTCTGGTGACTGTTCAGATCACAAGAGATTAGGATTTTTGTTCCCTAACCTGTATCAAGGTATGACGTACACCAGTCTGGTGACTGTTGAGATCACAAGAGATTAGGATTTTAGTTCCCTAACCTGTATCAAGGTATGACTTACACCTGTCTGGTGACTGTAATGGTGTCAGGAGAGGATTTTAGTCCCTAACCTGTATTAAGGTAGTACGTACACCTGTCTGGTGACTGTAATGGTGTCAGGAGAGGATTTTAGTCCCTAACCTGTATTAAGGTAGTACGTACACCTGTCTGGTGACTGTAATGGTGTCAGGAGAGGATTTTAGTCCCTAACCTGTATTAAGGTAGTACGTACACCTGTCTGGTGACTTTAATGGTGTCAGGAGAGGATTTTAGTCCCTAACCTGTATTAAGGTAGTACGTACAACTGTCTGGTGACTTTAATGGTTTCAGGAGAGGATTTTAGTCCCTAACCTGTATTAAGGTAGTACGTACACCTGTCTGGTGACTGTAATGGTTTCAGGAGAGCATTTTAGTCCCTAACCTGTATTAAGGTAGTACGTACACCTGTCTGGTGACTGTAATGGTGTCAGGAGAGGATTTTAGTCCCTATCCTGTATTAAGGTAGTAAGTACAAGAGTGTGGTGACTATAATGGTCACAGAAAGGTTTGGATCCCAATCTGTATCACCCTGCCTATATCCTCCTAGATTAGTCCTGAGAAGGACAGTTCTGTCACTGGAAAGCTTGGACTCCGATCTGGATCACCCTGCCTATATCCTCCTAGATTAGTCCTGAGAAGGACTGTTGTGGTCAGCAGCAGCAGTTTGCAGCCCTGCTCCAGATCTACCTATGAGGGCCGCAAATCTGTCCCTTAGCAGCAGCAGACACTCTCCCTACACTCACTGTCTGGATGCCTGTGTGCTGAGCACAGCGCGCCGGGAGTTATAAAGGCTCGGTCACGCTGTGCAGGGCGGCCAATCACTACTATGCCACAACTAACAGGGCTGTGGCATTGCAGTGGTCTGCCAGCCAATCCCTGCACGTGGGCTGGCTCTCAAAAGAGCGCCAACATGCAGAGATGACGACCACGAGCACAGCACGAGTATCGCGAGATTACTCGGTGCTCGGCGAGTCGCCCGAGTACAGTGATACTCGTGCGAGTACCGAGTAGTGGCGAGCATGCTCGCTCATCACTACTTAGGACTTATTACATAACACCTAGGACTTAGGACTTATTACATAACACTTAGAACTAAGGACTTAAGACTTAGGACATAACACTTAGGACTTAGGACTTAGGAGTTATTACATAAAACTTAGGACTTAGGACTTAGGAGTTATTACATAACACTTAGGACTTAGGACTTAGCACTTAGGACTTATTACGTAACACTTAGGACTTAGGACTTATTACATAACACTTAGGACTTATTACATAACACTTAGGATTAGGACTTATTACATAACACTTAGAACTAACGACTTAAGACTTATTACATAACACTTAGGACTTAGGAGTTATTACATAACACTTAGGACTTAGGACTTATTAAATAACACTTAGGACATTACATAACACTTAGAACTAAGGACTTAAGACTTAGGACATAACACTTAGGACTTATTACATAACACTTAGGACTTATTACATAACACTTAGGACTTATTACATAACACTTAGGACTTAGGACTTATTACATAACACTTAGGACTTAGGACTTATTAAATAACACTTAGAACTAAGGACATAAGACTTAGGACATAACACTTAGGACTTAGGACTTATTACATAACACTAAGGACTTAGGACATACCACTTAGGACTTAGGACTTAGGACTTATTACATAACACTTAGGACTTATTACATAACACTTAGGACTTAGGACTTATTACATAACACTTAGGACTTAGGACTTATTACATAACACTTAGAACTAAGGACTTAAGACTTAGGACATAACACTTAGGACATATGACTTATTACATAACACTTAGAACTAAGGACTTAAGACTTAGGACATAACACTTAGGACTTATTACATAACACTTAGAACTAAGGACTTAAGACTTAGGACATAACACTTAGGACTTAGGACTTATTACATAACACTTAGGACTTAGGACTTATTACATAATACTTAGAACTAAGGACTTAAGACTTAGGACATAACACTTAGGACTTAGGACTTATTACATAATACTTAGTACTTAGGACTTAGGACATACCACTTAGGACTTAGGACTTATTACATAACATCTAGGACTTATTACATAACACTTAGGACTTAGGACTTATTACATAACACTTAGGATAGGACTTATTACATAACACTTAGAACTAAGGACTTAAGACTTAAGACATAACACTTAGGACTTAGGACTTATTACATAATACTTAGTACTTAGGACTTAGGACTTATTACATAACACCTAGGACTTATTACATAACACTTAGGACTTAGGAATTATTACATAACACTTAAGACTTATTACATAACACTTAGGACTAAGGACTTAAGACTTATTACATAACACTTAGGACTTAGGACTTAGCATTTAGGACTTATTACGTAACAGTTAGGACTTAGGACTTATTACATAACACTTAGGACCTATTACATAACACTTAGGATTTAGGACTTATTACATAACACTTAGGACTTATGACTTATTACATACACTTAGAACTAAGGACTTAAGACTTAGGACATAACACTTAGGACTTAGAACTTATTACATAACACTTAGGACTTAGGACTTATTACATAACACTTAGGACTTATTACATAACACTAAGGACTTAGGACTTATTACATAACACTTAGGACTTAGGACTTATTACAATACACTTAGAACTAAGGACTTAAGATTTAGGACATAACACATAGGACTTAGGACTTATTACATAACACTTAGGACTTATTACATAACACTTAGAACTAAGGACTTAAGACTTAGGACATAACACTTAGGACTTAGGACTTATTACATAACACTTAGGACTTAGGACTTATTACATAACACTTAGGACTTAGGACTTATTACATAACACTAAGGACTTAGGGCTTATTATATAACACTTAGGACTTAGGACTTATTACATAACACTTAGAACTAAGGACTTAAGACTTAGGACATAACACTTAGGACTTAGGACTTATTACATAACACTTAGGACTTAGGACTTATTACATAACACTTAGGACTTAGGACTTAGCATTTAGGACTTATTACGTAACAGTTAGGACTTAGGACTTAGGACTTAGGACTTATTACATAACACTTAGAACTAAGGACTTAAGACTTAGGACATAACACTTAGGACTTAGGACTTATTACATAATACTTAGTACTTAGGACTTAGGACATACCACTTAGGACTTAGGACTTATTACATAACACCTAGGACTTATTACATAACACTTAGGACTTAGGACTTATTACATAACACTTAGAACTAAGGACTTAAGACTTAAGACATAACACTTAGGACTTAGGACTTATTACATAATACTTAGTACTTAGGACTTAGGACTTATTACATCAGGGGCGGAACTACCGTGGTGCAGCTGGTGCAGCTGCACCAGGGCCCCGACCAGCTAGGGGGCCCCTGGGGCTCCAGCGGCAGGTCCGTTCCCCTGTCAGACAGACAGTAGTGTGGGGGTGGTGCTGTCGGGTGTCAGTGGCGCTGCACACCCGCGGCACTGTTCTGGCATTAAGTTCCGGGGGGGGAGTGGCAGGGCCGTAATTGCCATTAGGCACTTTTCGGGGAGGGCGGCGACGTGTTCTTTTTTTTGTGTCTTTTTTGTTCCTGCTCTGAGCCCCGGCCGGGTGACCCCGCCCCCTGGACACCTTACACCCCGCCCCCTAGACACCTCACACACCCCCACCTGGATGCCTCACACCCCCCCTGGACACCTCACACCCCGCCTCCCCCTCCGGTCATAGCGCTCCCACTCCTCACCTCACCAGTGGTGGTGCATGACGCTGGCTGAGGTCGGCAGGATCATAGCACCACCGGCGGGGACAGATGCCGGGTGTTACAGGACCTGCGATGACGTCACGCACATGTGACTCAGGTGGGCGGAGCTACATTTTGCCCGGCAAGATGAACTGCAAGAGGAAGGAACTGGGACTGACTTTACAAGGTGCACATGGCCCATGTAACATGGGGTGTCTGCAGAGGACGAGGGTGTGTGTGCAGAGGACGAGGGGGGGTGTGCAGAGGACGAGGGGGGGGGTGAGCAGAGGACGAGGGGGGGGTGAGCAGAGGACGAGGGGGGGGTGAGCAGAGGACGAGGGGGGTGTGCAGAGGACGTGGGGAGGTGTGCAGAGGACGTGGGGGGGTGTGCAGAGGACGTGGGGGGGGTGTGCAGAGGACGTGGGGGTGTCTGCAGAGGACGAGGGTGTGTGTGCAGAGGACGAGGGGGGGTGTGCAGAGGACGAGGGGGGGTGTGTGCAGAGGACGTGGGGGGGTGTGCAGAGGACGTGGGGGTGTGTGCAGAGGACGAGGGGGGGGTGTGCAGAGGACGAGGGGGGTGTGCAGAGGACGAGGGGGGGTGTGCAGAGGACGTGGGGGGGTGTGCAGAGGACGAGGGGGGGTGCGCAGAGGACGTGGGGGGGTGCGCAGAGGACGTGGGGGGGTGCGCAGAGGACGGGGGGGGTGCGCAGAGGACGTAGGGGGGTGCGCAGAGGACGTAGGGGGGTGCGCAGAGGACGGTGCGCAGAGGACGGTGCGCAGAGGACGTGGGGGGGTGCGCAGAGGACAGGGGGGGGTGCGTAGAGGACGGTGCGCAGAGGACGTGGGGGGTGCGCAGAGGACGTGGGGGGTGCGCAGAGGGGGGTGCGCAGAGGACGTGGGGGGTGCGCAGAGGACGTGGGGGGTGCACAGAGGACGGTGCGCAGAGGACGTGGGGGTGCGCAGAGGACGTGGGGGGTGCGCAGAGGACGTGGAGGGGGTGGGCAGAGGACGTGGAGGGGGTGGGCAGAGGACGTGGAGGGGGTGGGCAGAGGACGTGGAGGGGGTGGGCAGAGGACGTGGAGGGGGTGGGCAGAGGACGTGGGGTTGTGGGCAGAGGACGTGGAGGGGGTGTGCAGAGGACGTGATGGAGTGTGTGCAGAGGACATGGATCGAGGGTGTGCAGAGGACATGGATCGAGGGTGTGCAGAGGACATGGATCGAGGGTGTGCAGAGGACACGGATCGAGGGTGTGCAGAGGACACGGATCGATGGTGTGCAGAGGACACGGATCGATGGTGTGCAGAGGACACGGATCGAGGGTGTGCAGAGGACACTGATCGAGGGTGTGCAGAGGACACTGATCGAGGGTGTGCAGAGGACAATGATCGAGGGTGTGCAGAGGACACTGATCGAGGGTGTGCAGAGGACACTGATCGAGGGTGTGCAGAGGACACTGATCGAGGGTGTGCAGAGGACACTGATCGAGGGTGTGCAGAGGACACTGATCGAGGGTGTGCAGAGGACACTGATCGAGGGTGTGCAGAGGACATGGAGGGAGGGTGTGCAGAGGACATGGTGGTGCACAGCACGGAGCTGAGGACATGGTGGTACACTGTGCACAGCACAGAGCTAGGGAGATGGTGGTACACTGTCTGTGCACAGCACGGAGCTGAGGACATGGTGGTACACTGTCTGTGCACAGCACGGAGCTGAGGACATGGTGGTACACTGTCTCCCGCCGCCTTAAAATCGGTCTGTTTCCAGGAGAGTCGGACGAGTAACATCTGTTTTTTAGTCCGTTTGGCAACTGCTGTGCGAGTGTCCGACATTTCTCTCAGATCACATCCATGTGACATCCGTGTGCAGTCAGTGTTTTTTATCAGCAGCTATTACTGTAGAATCATTTACAGGAACATTTTACAGTGTTCTCAGCTACAGAATGAGAATGTATCCGTGAAAAAAAGTGTCAGGCTGCGTTCACACATTGCGTATTTTGTTGCGCTTTTTTGCGTTTGCGCCGGGAATGGCCCTCTGATGTCACCACAGGTCTTGGCAGAAGACACCTCGCTTGGCACTGGACACCGGGAAAAGGCGTCGGACAGGTAAAGTATTCATTCTTTTTTATTTTTCATTCACTTGCTTTTGTTTAATTTAGATTTCACAGTGTATATTAATACACTGCGAAATCTAATGGGCGGCCACAGCTGTCACAGGGGGGAGGAGGAAGCAGGATTCTTCCTCCCCTCTGTGACATCACAGGGAGAAAATGCAGGAGCAGCTGCGTAAAGAATTGACATCTCAATTCTTTACGCAGCTGCGTTTTCTCCCATAAACGCACTGCGTATTTTTGCCCAATGTCTGCACTGCAAAGTGAATTTCACATTCACTTTGCTGGCAGACAAAAGGCACATTGCGTATTTTGAGAAAGCGCGCGTAAAAAAGCGCAGCAAAATACGCAATGTGTGAACGCAGCCTCAGACTCGGATGGTTCGGTGTGTGGTCTGTGATTTTGTCGGATCCGTAGACTTGCATTGGTGAGTCTCGGTGTGAATCGCAGACTGTCGCAGCATGTTGCAACTTTTTTCTCATCCTAAATCTGGATGAGAAAAAAGCGTCCGACACTCCCCAATCTGCTCTCAGAGATTGATTGCAATGCGAGAAAATCACACATTGCACTCATCAGAGTTTCACGCCAGTGTGTTCGTACCCGAATACTAAAATCCATATAGTAATTCTACTGGTATGGGGAGGGTTTATGGCTCAGTACACACACCATACTTCTTGTTATTAACCAGTTAATGCTCTCTTGTCCACCGCACTCCAGTGTCAAAAGAGGACGACAGCGAGACAGACAGCAACATGGCATCAGAGAGCCCCTGACCTCCAAATAGAAGATCCTCAGATCCCGGTATTGTGACATAATATTAAGAATAAAGTTTTTTTGCATTTATATTGCATTATGAACTCCACAGCACGGCGGCGAAAATTGCTCCGGCCCCGGGCCCTCCTTCACTCCTGCTTGTTGCCATACACTGGGGTTGTGCAGAGGTGGCAATTGCACCCCTTTTCTTTGTGTTTTAGTATAGTAGTTATATTCTTGTATATAGGGGCAGACAGTGTATGCTATGTACACTTCCAGATTATCAATAACCAAAGGGGCGGAAACATTTTTCGACCGCCCCGGGCGCCACAAACAGTTGCTACGCCGCTGGCTGTGCTGCACACCTGCGGCACTATTCTGGCACTGAATTCCAGGGGGGGGGGGCCCCGAAAAATTTCTTGCACCAGGGCCCACTACAGTCTGGGTCCGCCCCTGTATTACATAACACCTAGGACTTATTACATAAGACTTAGGACTTAGGACTTATTACATAACACTTAAGACTTATTACATAACACTTAGGACTTAGGACTTATTACATAACACTTAGAACTAAGGACTTAAGACTTATTACATAACACTTAGGACTTGGGAGTTATTACATAACACTTAGGACTTAGGACTTAGCATTTAGGACTTATTACGTAACAGTTAGGACTTAGGACTTATTACATAACACTTAGGACTTATTACATAACACTTAGGACTTAGGACTTATTACATAACACTTAGGACTTATCACATAACACTTAGAACTAAGAACTTAAGACTTAGGACATAACACTTAGGACTTAGGACTTATTACATAACACTTAGGACTTAGAACTTATTACATAACACTTAGGACTTAGGACTTATTACATAACACTTAGGACTTATTACATAACACTAAGGACTTAGGACTTATTACATAACACTTAGGATTTAGGACTTATTACAATACACTTAGAACTAAGGACTTAAGACTTAGGACATAACACTTAGGACTTAGGACTTATTACATAACACTTAGGACTTATTACATAACACTTAGAACTAAGGACTTAAGACTTAGGACATAACACTTAGGACTTAGGACTTATTACATAACACTAAGGACTTAGGGCTTATTACATAACACTTAGGACTTAGGACTTATCACATAACACTTAGAACTAAGGATTTAAGACTTAGGACATAACACTTAGGACTTAGCACTTATTACATAACACTTAGGACTTAGGACTTATTACATAACACTTAGGACTTAGGACTTATTACATAACAATTAGGACTTATTACATAACACTTAGAACTAAGGACTTAAGACTTAGGACATAACACTTAGGACTTAAAACTTATTACATAACACTTAGGACTGAGGACTTATTACATAACACTTAGGACTTATTACATAACACTAAGGACTTAGGACTTATTACATAACACTTAGGACTTAGGACTTATTACAATACACTTAGAACTAAGGAATTAAGACTTAGGACATAACACTTAGGACTTAGGACTTATTACATAACACTTAGGACTTATTACATAACACTTAGAACTAAGGACTTAAGACTTAGGACATAACACTTAGGACTTAGGACTTATTACATAACACTAAGGACTTAGGGCTTATTATATAACACTTAGGACTTAGGACTTATTACATAACACTTAGAACTAAGGACTTAAGACTTAGGACATAACACTTAGGACTTAGGACTTATTACATAACACTTAGGACTTAGGACTTATTTCATAACACTTAGGACTTAGGACTTAGCATTTAGGACTTATTACGTAACAGTTAGGACTTAGGACTTAGGACTTATTACATAACACTTAGAACCAAGGACTTAAGACTTAGGACATAACACTTAGGACTTAGGACTTATTACATAATACTTAGTACTTAGGACTTAGGACATACCACTTAGGACTTAGGACTTATTACATAACACCTAGGACTTATTACATAACACTTAGGACTTACGACTTATTACATAACACTTAGAACTAAGGACTCAAGACTAAGGACATAACACTTAGGACTTAGAACTTATTACATAACACTTAGGACTTAGGACTTATTACATAACACTTAGGACTTATTACATAATACTAAGGACTTAGGACTTATTACATAACACTTAGGACTTAGGACTTATTACAATTACACTTAGAACTAAGGACTTAAGACTTAGGACATAACACTTAGGACTTAGGACTTATTACATAACACTTAGGACTTATTACATAACACTTAGAACTAAGGACTTAAGACTTAGGACATAACACTTAGGACTTATTACATAACACTTAGAACTAAGGACTTAAGACTTAAGACATAACACTTAGGGCTTATTACATAACACTTAGGACTTAGGACTTATTACATAACACTTAGAACTAAGGATTTAAGACTTAGGACATAACACTTAGGACTTAGGACTTATTACATAACACTTAGGACTTAGGACCTATTACATAACACTTAGAACTAAGGACTTAAGACTTAGGACATAACACTTAGGACTTAGGACTTATTACATAACACTTAGGACTTAGGACTTATTACATAACACTTAGAACTAAGGACTTAAGACTTAGGATATAACACTTAGGACTTAGGAATTATTACATAACACTTAGAACTAAGGACTTAAGACTTAGGACATAACACTTAGGACTTAGGACTTATTACATAACATTTAGGACTTAGGACTTAGCACTTCAGACTTATTACGTAACACTTAGGACTTAGGACTTAGGACTTATTACATAACACTTAGGACTTATTACATAACACTTAGGACTTAGGACTTAGCACTTTGGACTTATTACGTAACACTTAGGACTTAGGACTTAGGACTTATTACATAACACTTAGGTCTTATTACATAACACTTAGGACTTAGGACTTATTACATAACACTTAGAACTTAGGACTTATTACATAACACTTAGAACTAAGGACTTAAGACTTAGGACATAACACTTAGGACGCATTACATAACACTTAGGACTTAGGACATACAACTTAGGACTTAGGACTTATTACATACACTTAGGACTTAGCACTTAGGACTTATTACGTAACAGTTAGGACTTATTACATAACACTTAGGACTTATTACATAATACTTAGAACTAAGGACTTAAGACTTAGAACATAACACTTAGGACTTAGGACTTAGGACATACCACTTAGGACTTAGGACTTATTACATAACACTTAGAACTTATTAAATAACACTTAGGACTTAGGCCTTATTACATAACACCTAGGACTTAGGACTTAGGACATAACACTTAGGACTTAGGACTTATTACATAACACTTAGGACTTATTACATAACACTTAGAACTAAGGACTTAAGACTTTAGGACATAACACTTAGGACTTAGGACTTATTACATAACACTTAGAACTAAGGACTAAGACTTAGGGACATAAACACTTAGGACTTTAGGACTTATTACATAACACACTTAGGACTTATCACATAACACTTAGAACTAAGGACTTAAGACTTAGGACATAACACTTAGGACTTATTACATAACACTTAGGACTTAGGACCTATTACATAACAATTAGGACTTATTACATAACACTTAGAACTAAGGACTTAAGACTTAGGAATAACACTTAGGACTTAGAAAACTTATTACATAACACTTAGGACTTAGGACTTATTACATAACACTTAGGACTTATTACATAACACTAAGGACTTAGGACTTATTACATAATACTTAGTACTTAGGACTTAGGACTGATTAATACACCTAGGACTTATTACATAACACTTAGGACTTAGGACTTATTACATAACACTTAGGACTTATTACATAACACTTAGAACTTAGGACTTATTTACATAACACTTAGAACTAAGGACTTAAGACTTAGGACATAACATTAGGACTTAGGACTTATTACATAACACTTAGGACTTATCACATAACACTTAGAACTAAGACTTATAACTTAGGACATAACCTTAGGGGTTATTACATAACACTTAGGACTTA